>JALIZH010016178.1:0-17761 GCA_030522465.1 Rhipicephalus appendiculatus
CGCCCTGACCGCCTTCGGTGGCCACCGTACGTGGAGCCGCGTACTCGTCACCTCCTGAAACAAGTGGTTTTGTAAGATCAAAATTGTGTCCTTTCACGCCAAGGGATACAGGGTACTCACCCTCTCATGCAAAGGTTTAACTAACATCCATCCATCCATCCATTTATATCCATCCATCGATATCCATCCATCCATCCCATCCATCCATCCCATCCATCCATCCATCCCATCCATCCCATTCCATCCCACCCCATCCCATCCATCCACCCATCCGTCCATCCCATCTCATCCCATCCCATCCCATCCCATCCCATCCATCCATCCACCCATCCATCCATCCCATTCCATCCCACCCCATCCTATCCATCGATCCATTCAACTATCTATCTATCTATCTATCTATCTATCTATCTATCTATCTATCTATCTATCTATCTATCTATCTATCTATCTATCTATCTATCTATCTATCTATCTATCTATCTATCTATCTATCTATCTATCTATCTATCTATCTATCTATCTATCTATCTATCTATCTATCTATCTATCTATCTATCTATCTATCTATCTATCTATCTATCTATCTATCTATCTGCCTCTGCCACTCTCTCGATGTAGCGATTTATTCACCTCTTTCTATCTACATATTTATCTGTCTAATGGAACATCTCGATGTATCTACACGTCATTCATCCATATATTCATTCACCGACAGCTATAATCATCTATCCACAACTGTCACCTCTACCTTGCGCCGGCTGGTCATCTTGTTCTGCCGTCGGATCTGGTTCGGCGGTCGCCTCGTCGACAACGGGCGTAAGCATGCCTTCGTGCGCCATTGGTTTGTGCCGAACTTCGTCCTGCGGTGGTTCTGTGGCTCTCCGAGCCATTGGCCTTCGGACCACTTCCTCAGTCGTCTGCGACACGATTTAGAGAGAACCGACTGAATACAACCTCTTCAAGAGAAGCTTGTTAGGAGTTACCATATTTCGAGAAGTCTACCACTATCCCTCAACAGGAAGGTATATAACAGCTGCATTTTACCGGTACTTACCTACGGAGCAGAAACCTGGAGACTTACAAAGAGGGTTCAACTTAAACTGAGGACGACGCAGCGAGCGATGGAAAGGAAAATGATAGGTGTAACCTTAAGAGACAAGAAGAGAGCAGAGTGGGTCAGGGAACAAACGGGGGTTAAGGATATCATAGTTGAAATCAAAAGAAATGACATGGGCCGGGCACGTAGCACGTCGGCAGGATAACCGCGGGTCATTAAGGGTAACTGACTGGATCCAAGAGAAGGCAAACGCGTGAGGGGGAGACAGAAAATTAGGTGGAACAGATGAGATTAAGAAGTTTGCAGGTATAACGTGGCAGCAGATAGCACAGGACCGTGAAGATTGGTGGAACATGGGAGAGGCCTTTGCCCGGCAGTGGGTGTAGTCAGGCTGATGATGATGATCATGATGATGATGATGATGACTGAACACAACCTCTTCCAGAGAAGCTTGTTAGGAGTTACATATTTCGATGGTGGCCTTGTTGTACGCTAAAAACCCTGTTGCCTGTATATGAACGCGTGACCTCTCGTTCCGGCGTCGGCGCGGGAACTTAAGTTATTAGGCACGGTGCCAACTGCGCAGGCGCACCCTCACGCCACGTCCGCAACAGATCAGAACTCTTTCCCTTCCGCTAGGGAGGGTAAGGGCACGAATGGGTTGCTCGCATGATGCGCCGACTTCGTTTCCGTTCAGATAGAAATGAATGAATGAATGAATGAATGAATGAATGAATGAATGAATGAATGAATGAATGAAAGTAGTGCGTCAGGCAGGCACACGGCATTGCCCCCATTTTCCAACGGCTCCTTAATTTCTTGTGTTTATCACTAACTCGATCGACCTACTCCTAAACTCCTGCTATACACGGTAACCCTTTAAAGGGGAACTCCGGTGCATTTTCGACCATACTGAGATAATGCCGTTTTCAAATAGTATTAACAGTCCTGCAACAGCTAGCTGGGTTCACTTTGGCGACACTATCGTCAATAATTTTAAATAAGCAATGAATGATGAGTCAAAGCAGAAACCGAAACAGGGGGCTGCTCCATTCTCCATGCTGAGTATGCGATGACGTCACGAAATCCGCTACACAACTGTGCTAGCGTCAGCGTCGCCTCGACGAAAAAAGCGCGCGCCGCGCGCTGCGTCCGTCTACTGGGCGAGAAAGGAGTAGACAGATGCGTCACGAACACAGGGTGGCCCGCATTTGAAGGTATGATTCCGGAATTGGCTACCAATTTTTAAAATTCGTTTTCCAAAAACTAAATGACTTACGGCTGTATAATTTGGCACATATCATCAGGGCAGCGAAGAGAAGATATGTTGAAAGTTTTATTTAAATCGGTGAATATCGAAAAATCGCCGGAGTTCCCCTTTAAGCAGTAGTGACATGTATACATAAAATTATTTCGGCGAAACCAATGCACCAAAATTTTGCGCCGACTTGGGATGAATATTTTTTGTTTCCATTCACTAAGCTTTGAAACAATGTTACGCAGGTTAAGTATTAATGAGAACTAACAGACAATGATGCCAAGGTAAGCATCATTGTCTGTTAGTTCTCATTAATATTGTGCCTAACAAAGAAAACGAGCCCTTAAATTTACACATTCTTTCCTTCACGCAGGTTAAGTGTAAGATACACACGATGTTTTGCTTTGACAGGGAGGTGAACTTAAAACGGTAATAAGGTTACAAGGTGCATGCGCATTATGCATTATTCATACCTTAGATGGTGACAGAGCTGGTAAAAAGACAAGGCTTTTACAATTGTTTCAGATCAAAAGGCCTACATTTGGCGACCAGACGAGCCATGCACCGGCGGTCAAAGAGCGCGATACTCTGTACGTCCACTCTTCCTCGCTTTCGAACGCACACGGGCTGCTATTATGGACATTGTCAAGCTCGGTCATTTGTCAACTCTGATTGGCCCAAAGGACTGGAACAGTCTCTCTTATTGGCTTAAAATGTCGCCATTACAAAATTTGACCAGATGGCAGAATTTTACGATGTCCAAACAATTGCCAATGTCGGAACCATCCTATGTTTCGACTAGGCACGACCACTCCAAGAAAGTACACGCATACAGTTGCAACAAAAATAATTTTTCCAGGTCTTTTTTTCCCACAAACAGTACGGGATTGGAACTTGTTACCGGAAGACTACGTTTCTGTACCTGATAATCATAATTTTTATTCCCGATTGTGTTTACAATAATGTATAATTATGCTAGTTTTTGTTTCGACTTTCTCTTACCTTTGAACATGCTAACCTATTCTCTTTTCACCTTGTTTATCTTGATGTTAACCTTGTTTCATATATTTCTGTTGCTTTTCACTGTAAAACATGTAACATATGATCCTACAGATGTCTCCCCTACGATAACGCCTTCGAGGCAACACAGGTATCCTGTAAATAAATAAATAAATAAATAAATAAATAAATAAATAAATAAATAAAATGCTGCTGTCGCGGCATGTCCTCCTCAATGGCGGATGCATGCCCACACCTGCACCAATGAGCGCGCACACTAGACTGACGTCATGAGCCGGACGGCCGGTGACCCCGCCTTCGGAGAGAACACTGCCGACTGGCGGCACGAGCGGGATTACTATCAGTAGCGGAGGCGATCGGCAGTGGCGCTTTGGTCGTGTGGGCGGGGCCTATCTAGACTTCTTAAGGGGACCTCAAAGTTAAACAATGAATCAGTTTTTATTGGCAAATTGGTACTCTGAAAACACAAATTTCGTTATAGTTTCACCATCATATGCATATTAATATAGGAAACAATAGAAGTCAAATTTTAATTTTAAAATTTCGCCCCGAAATCTCCGCGTTCTGACGTCGCATATTTCGAGGAATTTTTCACATTGTTGCGGCATCCGCTCAAAGAAATTCACTGAAACTTGGTACGCGAAGTCTCTGGCTTTTTCAGAGGGCAGTTCACTTAAATTTTACCGATTAGGAACTGCGTATACGCCGTCAAATCTATGACGTCGAGGCGATTTGGTGCGGAGATTTGAAAGTGGCGTCGCCACCAACATTTCGTTTCTGCTCGTTTGCTTGCTTATCAAGCGTCTTTTCGACGCAAGCGGGGCGATTTCGGTGTTGTGAAAGGGTAATTTACGAATAGAAAAAAAAAATGTATTTCTCTTCAGTGTCCCTTTAAGGGGAGACCCTGCTTTGGATGCAGATGTCTTTATTTTTGAGTAGATTTTGATGAAACTTTAGCAGCTTATGTATTTTTATGTCCTGATTTCAAATATGCAGTTATTTTGCTAGTATAGCTTGCTGTTTTTATAATATCATATAGTTCATTAATATTGTTGGGAGCGAGATTTATTTATAAATTGTGAAAGTTATAAAGCAAATCAGCATATCGCAATAACCTGGAACGAATACTGTATGCAATAAAACAAGAATGGATGTTCTAGGCCCATTTGAACAAATGTTATGGTATGTTGAACATTCCCAGCTTGATTCCAGCTTGACATCGGTCACTCTTGAAAATCTTCAATGTGCCATAACTTTTGGTCAAATGGTGTTGTGACATGCTGACTTGCTTTCGCACACTCACAGTTTAGAGATAAATCTTGCACCTAACAATACAGAAACTATTTAATTGTTTCAGAACTACATATTGTATTAGAACAATAAATGCATGGTTGAAATCAGCACATAAAAATACATAACCTATGAGAGTTTCACAACGATGTGTTCAAAAACAAAACAAAAAAAACGTGTTTCTGAAGCAGGATCTCCCCTTAAGTTTTATCCTACTATAGAGGGTACCGCAGTACAAGAGGCAAAGGTGGCAAAAGTGGCAGATGGTGGCGAAAGTATACAAATTATGTAAGGAAGCAAAGGCGGCGAGGTAAGTGAAAGTGGCAAAGAGGACATGGGAGGAAAGGAATACAGTTGAAGCGAAACTGGCGAAAAAAAATTTCTCGCGCTTACAAAACGCAAAAAAAAATTTGACTTGCCAGTTCTTCATTTTGTGGCGGAGCAGTTTCTGGAAGACCAAACGGGCCCCGTTGGCGAGAACCACGGAACGCTTTTGGATCGGATGTCTGTAAGAAGAATACGAAACAGAACTCTTATTAAATTTTATTCGAATTTCTTCGTTTCTATTAACGCTGCTAAAATACGAATAATCAATCAATCAATCAATCAATCAATCAATCAATCAATCAATCAATCAATCAATCAATCAATCAATCAATCAAATCTTTATTTCCAACATTTCTTTACAATCTGTTGGGGGGTCCTGCAGGCGAAAAGCTGTTGTATAAAAACAGCTTGAGCCTGAAGGCCCTTTATGACAGCACTGTAGACAGCGTGCAGCAAAATAAAGTATATAAGCGTACATGGGTTGTATTAATCAAAAACATGTAAGAAATAAGTTTGTGTACAACAGTGGTTATTTGACAAAGTCATTGAAAAGTAAAAATGCCCCCCACCTCCCCGAAGGGAATCGTGAGGAAATGCGAATGCATTTCGCGCGCGCTTCACTCCATTTATATATGGTGGTTGTGGTTCAAAGAAGGAAAAGGCGCCTAATTTCTGCAGCCCGGTCGGGAGCACGGCGCAGCGCCTTTTTTTTTTTTTGCTTTTTTTGGTGTTTTTTTTTATTTATTTCTTTATTTAAAAAAAATTTTTTTTTCATATATAGCTCCGCCGCGCTCCCGCGATGCGAGCGCCCTCACGCGTCAGAGCGCGCTCCTCCTCTCCACTCAGAGCGGAGAGAAAACACCTTGCCGCGGACAACGCCAACGCCGCACAACGCCAACGCCGCACAACGCCGGATGCCTGACATAGCCCGACTATGAAATGCATTCGCATTTAAAAGCAGTAAAACAACGCAACTGGCCTAGAGGTCAGCGATAAGCTTTTGTCCCGTACGATCTTCACAAGCTCACCAACTTGGGATAGCTTGTTGAATATCACCATCCTGAAAAAAATCACGCCATATCCACGAAGTGAATGATGATGAGTGGGCGAAGCTCGATCGTTTTCATCCATGGCAGAAAGAGAATGTGTGGTCGGGAACGCGCTTATACTTTGTGGTCATCAGCGGCATCGTCATCGTTATCACGTGTAGTGGGTACATTCCACTATACTGGAACGCGCTTATACTTCATCGTTCCACTATACTTCAACGCGCTTATACCCAACACCTCCTCCTCGTGATCTGCGCCAACGGAAGTGACGCTAAAATTGGTCACAGTTAGCGACGCTAGCAATAACGATACGATGCGGTGAACCATTTCTGATTCAATTTTGGAACTACGAGACGCAAAACTACAAATTAGAGCAACGAAAAAAAAGGTCAGAAACGCAAATTTGGCTGTCAGAGGTCCTCTGATTAACATGGTCTTACCATCCGTTTGTTCCATCCGGTGACGAAGACCAGGACCATGACAAAACAAGCTAGCAGGATGAACGAGGCGAACACTTCCTTCCAGTGGCGACGGGCCTTGATCTGGTACCGCTGTCGCGCCCCGTCATCGAGCAGGCTGCACGTGAAAACGGATATTCACGACAAAGTGCGCGGAAAGTGTACTCGGTCTCATTCTAAGCATTCAGCGCAAGTTCTGTCAGTCAGGAAACTGCATCTATCTATCTATCTATCTATCTATCTATCTATCTATCTATCTATCTATCTATCTATCTATCTATCTATCTATCTATCTATCTATCTATCTATCTATCTGTCTGTCTGTCTGTCTATCTGTATGTCTGTCTGTCTGTCTCTCTCTCTCTATCTATCTATCTATCTATCTATCTATCTATCTATCTATCTATCTATCTATCTATCTATCTATCTATCTATCTATCTGTCTGTCTGTCTGTCTGTCTATCTATCTATCTATCTATCTATCTATCTATCTATCTATCTATCTGTCTGTCTGTCTGTCTGTCTGTCTGTCTGTCTGTCTGTCTATCTATCTATCTATCTATCTATCTATCTATCTATCTATCTATCTATCTATCTATCTATCTATCTATCTATCTGTCTGTCTGTCTGTCTGTCTGTATATCTATCTATCTATCTATCTATCTATCTATCTATCTATCTATCTATCTATCTATCTATCTATCTATCTATCTAAAGAAAGAAGGAAAGGCGCTCGGGGGCACGCACTGGTCAAAGCCCCCATTCTCCCTCCAGATATAGGAAAGCGCTCCTGAATATTTTACAGGAGCAAACTTGGCGAGGCGACATCTTGCAAGTACACCGCGGGCATGCGTGGACGGTGTCGAGCCACACCTTCCGCACAAACGATTGTGAATCGTACGATTTCCGGAGGCAAGTTGCCTTTCTTCAGTACATTTCCACGTGCTCTTGCAGCGTTATCTTTCTAATATGTGAACTGTTCTCGATAAAGAAATAAAAGTTGTTACCTGAGGGATGATACGGACGGTGACAGGGTCAGCCTCCTGCGTGCGAGTGAAGAGAACGGGAGAGAAGGTTTAGAGAAATGCTAGATGAAGTAAAAACACTGGCATTTGGTCTCGGGTGTCTTTAGTCGTGGAACAAAGAGAGGGCCTTTTGTTTTTAGAGAGCAGTCCAGATTTACTCAGGCGCGTATTCACAAATCAACCTCGGCCTTACCTCACGTTTTCCTCAAGTTTCTGTACTCTCTACATGCCTTATAAGGCCTCAAAAATGGTAACAGGGTTAAAGATAACAACAAGATTGGTTCATAAATACTGGCCTACTTTGTTCACCAAGCTTTATAAAGGCTGAAGAGCGATGAGGAAAACTCGAGGTAAGCATGAGGTTGGTTTGTGAATACGGGCGTCAGCCATTTCGTGTATATTCCACGCAATCAAAGATCCAACAATATTTAACCATCATCAGTCAGCATTAGCGAGCATTTCAGTTGGATACAAGATTAGAAGCCTGCGGCGTTTCCTTCCCAAAGGCGGATGCAAAGAAGCCCGTTTCAATGGCCCTGAACTCAGTGAACTCAAGACTGACGTTACGAGTTGGACGGCCGGTGATCCCGCCTTCAGAGAACGTTACCGAGTGCATGAGTGGGACTATCACTCTCAATCAGGTCCCGCTTAAAGTGCTAGATATAGCCAGGAAACCGGACATTTTTAGATGTGAAGCATCTTATGGCGAAGCTTAATCCGGTGGTGGTGGTGGTGGTGGTGGTGTGCCGCGTGCCCACCCTTACTGCGCATGCGCAAACAGTTAAAGAAAAAATAAAAATAAAAAAAACCTCCTCTCCCCCTCCCTCTCCTCTAGGCATCCCTCCCCCACGGCAACCACACCCTCACTGCGCATGCGCCTCCCTTCCTCTCTCCCCTCTTACACTCCCCCCCCTCTCTCCATCCCTGCCCGCGGCGTCTAACTCCCCCCTGCGCATGCGCGTCCCCCCCTCTCTCTCCTCTCCTACGCTCCACCCTCTCTCCTCTACGCATCCCTGCCCACGGCGTTCACACTCCCCACTGCGCATGCGTGTCACCCCCCTTTCTCTCCTCTCCTCCGCTTCCCCCTCTCTCGCCTCGCGACGCCGACGCAGGCAGCGTCTGCTAGCGAGTTTCTTGGTTGAAAAAACCGACTGCTCGCGCTGCACAACCGTTCACTGGCCATCCCGTATATATGGCAATGGATCTTGACCTCCAAGGTGGTGCCGGTGGAAGATTTCTCCTGTGCGTTGTTGAACAATAAAAATTCGCAGCGTGCGCATTAACTAAAAGCGGAGTGCGGGTCTCTGTGTCCAGTCGGAGTCTTCTGTCTCTCATTGCCCATTAGCAGCGATTGGCATGTTCCAGTAGGAAACACTGTTCCATCACTGCCTGCTTTGCGCCTCCCCAGTTTTCTCTCCTGCGCAACGCTGCGATGAGCGCCAGCGTCAACGCCGCCGCCAGTGTAAGCGTTAGCGCCCGCTGCTTCACATCTACACATGGTTCCCTTTAGCGGGAGATGGTGTAATTTTTTTCGTCTGGTATCCTGGTTATAGCCAGAATTTAACCAGGACCTGATTAAGAGTGCACTGCTCCAATCGTCGAGCCGATCGGCTGCCGCGCTTCGGGCATCTTTTCCCATATTTCTCAATGTGAAATAAAAGTTTATTGAATGATTGATTGGTCTAAAAGGGGCTTAGGTGTGCGTGCCTTTTGAAGTTCTATCGGAGCATTGCTAACAGTAGCTATAATTTAGCAAGCAGCAGCCAACATTAGCTAATCGTACTAACAAGTGACGGTATATGAGAGCAAATGCGGTAACCCTAGACCACGGCGACGCTGCCGTTGACATGTCGCGAAAAGCGAGGTGCTGAGTGACGCCAAGGTGTATGCTCTCCTGTACAACAAGTAGCCAAGAGCTGTGAACACGTAGATACAGGACCTGATTTTAAGGTACTGGACACGAATGGCGTATACACTCCTCAGCACCGTCTCCGTCGTGGTGAACAGCCGCGCGATCTGTTACTTGCGCCAGCCGGTAATTAGGAATGCATCGTTGATTAAACGGTGCTCACCTCATGGATATCACGGAGGGCGAGCGAGAGCGCCGAAAGAACATGCGGGACGTGGCTTTCAGAGAAGCTCTCGGGTCGTCGGTAGATCAGAAAGGGAAGCGAGGAATGACCGACGTGGCAACGCCGCTCGGCGAATGTGGCCACCTCCAACGGCTTTTCGAGGATTTCGAACTGCCGATGATGATGATTTCCATGTATGCGTGGCACGTACCCACGTGCTTTGGAAAGCCAGAGAAAGGGCTGGCAGGAGGAGGGATGGTGGCAGTGCTGTTGCTACACGCGGTTTTAGCCTGACAGAAGTTGCCGACGATTGCTCCGTCCCAGCGTCTCTTTACAGCATTTTGTTTACCAAGTGCTAGAACTCTAGGATAAGCTAGAAGAAACCTCGCAGGGTCCCTTGCGCATTCGCCGAAGGCTACTCGAACCTTCTTCTTCCGCTTCTTTTTATTTCCCAGTCCGTGTACTGCCTCCGGGGCCTGAGGCCTTGCAAGCTGTCGGCACATCACCCGGTTTTGTACAGCCTCCGTGATGTACTACCTCCGAGACTGCCTCCGAGACGCACGATACAGCGGTCAAGGCTTTCGCTTCAACAAAACTACACTTGCTCGCACCATCCGCACACATCTTTGAAATACATTGTGCCCAGTGCGCTCGTGGGGTAACTATTTTTTTTTTCCTTCGATCCATGGGCTTCCTCCATGCACTGATGTGGCTGATGCTCGGCCATTCCCTTTTAGTGGGCAGATGCCATTACAAATTTAGGTCAACATCATCAAGTCTTCGCTCCCGAGTATGTGACAATTTTGAACGATAACGACAAGAAAGGAGCACACAAGTCTTTGTAATGTTTCTTTTTACGCTTTTATTATTATTATTTTTTGCATTTCTAGTAATATGTTGGTAAGCAATACTGTAGCTATCACCCATAGGTTACAATATGCTTTCTTGGCCAGTTTCCCAGAGTGGGTATGTATCTCAGTCCAGAGGCAACAAACAAACAAAAACATCCATTGTTATCGAGTGAGTCCAGCAGGCCTGCTACATTAACGCTTTCCTCTTGCGATGGGTACGTACTGCACTTGGGGGACGTTCGCTGTTTATGCAGAATGTAGAATTAAGTTTCTTGCTCAGTAGTTTTTTTTGTTTGTTTAGTCACGGCCCCCCCTAGACTGCTGTTACTACTGATTGAAGGGCGACGAGCGTCCGTTGGCATGCTGACGAGTTGAGAAGTGCACCGCCATTGTCCTTTGTCTGGCCGCAGTAGGGAACTACTGAACAATTTTACGCCAAGCTCACAGATTTCTGTTGGGCCTCCTACTTCAAAACCTGGACCAGTATTCTTAAATGATCACGAAAGGCGACAGTATCGCCTTTGGTGACGTAGAATCTGATGTGTTCAATAACCGGCCAGTGCAGCGTCATCGTTGACTCACCGTTGGTTCACGAACAACTGACAACACAGCAGAGGCGTAGCCAGAAATTTTTTTCGGGGGGGGGGGGGGCACCTCCTTGATTTCGGGGGGGGTGCACTTCCTTGAAATGGTTATTTTTCGCTCTGTATGCCATGGCGAAAAAAATTTAGGGGGGGCACGGCCCCGGTGTGCCACCCCCTGGCTACGCCACTGCAACACACCTAGGAGTGGGCGCACTATACGAGCGCAGGGGGGCGACCCGAGAATAGCGTTTTCGAGCGTATACTGGCTTCTACGCAGTGACCAGGCTTGGCTGTGGCTATTTCAAAGTAAAACGCCTTGAACGTGCTTTCGGCGTGCACTGTGCAAATGCTTGAAAGCACAGTATAATATTTAAAGAATGTCGCTTTGTGTAAAGTGTATTTTTGTTGAGAGTTTTAACTCGGCGTACTCAGAGAGTTCAGCTGTAGTGTGCTGCCTCAGCGACATCGCGTCAACATCTCAACTTGTTGCCGGCGCGCGATAAATCACGCCAGAAACGCGCGATTCATCTTCCTGGAGCGTTCAAACCACAAGAAAAAAACAAAACAAGCACTGACAAGAGAACGAGTACTGAAAATGCACCAAGATAGCTCTCGCTGAAAGCTTTAGCGTAAAAAATGCTTCGCAATCCACCAAGGATCTATCTATCTATCTATCTATCTATCTATCTATCTATCTATCTATCTATCTATCTATCTATCTATCTATCTATCTATCTATCTATCTATCTATCTATCTATCTATCTATCTATCTATCTATCTATCTATCTCCGCTTCCGTGGGAACGAAGCGAATACTCTTCCATAGTAAATGTCACTTCTTTTTCATCCCCCCCCTTTTTTTTTCGCGCACAGATACCACCTACGGAGACACAGCCTACGCAACCACAGCCTATACGACCACAGGCTATGCCACCTCAGCCTACGCCACGATGGCGCCGGGGCAATGTAAGTTTATATGTGCTGCTCAGGGCCGTACCCAGGAAGATTTTTCGGAAGGGGGGGGGGGGGGGAGGTGGTTGTAGGCGTGTGAATATTTTAGTTTTACCGGAAAAGTTAAAGCATGAAAAAAAATTTGGGGGGAAGGGGGGTAGAATCCGCTCGACCCCAGATCCCCTAATTACTGCCCTGGTGCTGCTATTCCCGCATCTCTGTATTATGAGGTTATCGCCACGAAGTAGAAATGCAGGCCAGTAAATATGCCTGAAATGCAGCGAAATTTCGTGTCGTGCCGTGCACACGCTTACTGCATCTGCACGGAGGTGCGCGCGCACCCTTGCTCCTTGCCGGACGAATAGTTGTGACACTTCTACATTAATTGTGATGACAATTATATGGACACTCGAGGCTCATTTTTACCGTCGCCGTCATGTTACGTATAAAGTCCGAAGCGGTCACATCTACCCAGGCGTCGTATGCTTTATGTGCGAGTAAGAGTGTGCTAAGGCTGCCGACGCGCGGGGCTCAAGCAAAGATTCAGCGTACCGGCCGGCACCGTCCCAAGGAGGTGTGTGTGGAGGTGGCAGGGAGGTGGGCGCCATTCGAGCAGCAGCTGTGAACATTGATCAAACGTGTGTCGCGTGCGCTCTGTCTTGACAGAGATCAGCACACGACTCATGCCTTTGTACGAGCCGTGATCTTGGGCGTGTCGCGTGCGCTTTACCTTGACAGAGATCAGCACACGACTCATGCCTTTGTACGAGCCGTGCTCTTGGGCGTGTCGCGTGCGCTTTATCTTGACAGAGATCAGCACACGACTCATGTCTTTGTACCAGCCGTGCTCTTATCGCTTACCTGACGTCGAAGTGACAGACAGTACAAACTGCTTCACTCACTGGAGCGGCCGTGTTCCCCTACTAGAGTGCTTTGAGTTACGCCAGATCGGATACCGAAGGAGTTTGCTGTTAGCCTTATACGTCGTATAACATTCTAATTTTGTTGCTATGACATTCATTGTTTAGCCACTGTGGAGAATCTGACTTTTTTTCTTTCTATCTTCAGCTCAGTTAATTGCACCGGCCGGTTCCTCCTGTAAGTAACAATTGTGTATATCACTGTAAATTTTTATTTCAGCCATGATATCCGTGAGTTTCAAAGAATGGAGATTCGATTGCAGACTACACTATAACGCGACGAAAGAGATTATAAAGTCCGGACAATATACGCATGAAGCGTGGTCGTTAGCAATGTGTAAAATGAGGGGAAACTTTGCCTACTACTGCAGTGCGTGTGCGAAGCCGCGAGAAATTTTCCCAATACACTCAGACGCGACACTACAAGGCCATATTTTCACAAGCCTCTCTAGTATCTTGGCCTGTACGCGTTACAGCTCTGTGCCAAAGATTCCAGCGAGCACCCATCGCGTCTTTAGACTACCTCCTGACGTCCTGAATTTTAGTGCGCACTCCGCAGTGCCAGTGACAAACTACTTGATGCAGCACGGATATGGCTTGTAAACAGATTTCAGCCGGTTAACAGGCTCGTAAGTGTCCTCCGAGGAATTTTTCCAGCAGTCTGTATTTTCTATTGTTTTTTTTTTATACAGAGCAATCATTCTTTATTAAACTAAACCGTTGCGTTCCCAAATCTTTGACGTCGCAGCTTCGGCTGGGGAGGTTACGGTGTAACAGTTTCCCGACAGCGTCGACACCATCCATGGTTCCCGAGTTTTTTTTTTTTTTGCGCTTTGTTACACGCCAGTCATCGCCTTAACGTTTTCCGTTGTTTCTGTAACAGACACAATTGAGCATGCTTTTAAATGACGTTCGCCCTTACTTCAACTTCTGCATACCAATTTTATTTCACGTAATATGTTTGAAGCTGCCCGGACCTTGATGCTCTTTCCTAACTGATACTTCAGATTTCGAGACAGGAACAACCCAAATGAAGGGTAAGTTTCAACAAAGGGATTTCAATTTCAACATCTGTTGCCTCAGAGCAATCAAAAGACCAAAATTTACAGCCGTTTTCGTTTGCCGATGCCCCCCATTTAGTGGGACAGAAGCAGACTTGTACACGTTACAGAAAATATGTAACGAATTAGAATTACAGCTACTTCCTATCAAATGTATTCGATTACAATAGGCAGTTACAGCCCATGAAAAGTAACTGAGCAATTATAGAATTGTATTTGATTATATCTGCGTTACTTTCCTTCAATATTTGATTGCGCGCGTCAAAAGTTCACTCAAACTATACAACGAACAGCTGTTTCTTGCTAGAGAGGAGGCTGGATGCTTGCACGAAGGCTGGTAGACCTACCATGGCTTCTGTGATATAGTGGTTCACGTTCTTACCTTCAACAGGAGTTGTCTTTCGAAGTTGTCATCGCTGATTCTTCCACGTTTTCTCATTAAGAGGTCAGCTGATACACCGACCACTCTCTCAATGCACGCGCTGGAGGGATGGGTTGTATTATAACGTAGGAACACCTCACACACCAGCTCGTATTTGCCCATGGCGCCTGTGACGTCACGTACAGCAGGGGAGTGGTGCCGTCGTCTTCTACCACAGTTTCAGCCGCTGCAGATCGTTCAGTTTCAGTGCCAAGCAGAAGAAAGCTTAAAAGTCTCGATTTCACGCGCTGCTGACCACGGAAAAATATCGTTCGCCGGAATGCAGACGGTCGCACAGCCAGCTGCTGGTACTTCACGGCTCGCGAGTGCGCCAGTGTTGCCCGACTCTCAGGCCGCTCGCGTGTTTGTAAGAATATTCAATTATAAATTAAGTGCTCGACCAAATGCCCTAGAATTTCGTCAGCTTATTTGTGAATGCACAAGGATTAAGCAACATAACAAAGAGTTCACTGAAAGAGCAGGCGATTTTGTTGGGAAAAGCTGGAATCGTCGCGGTACCTAGCGGAGCACATGTGAACCGCGCACTTCTTTCTACGTTGCCTCTGAGATCCGCTTCAGAGGCGCGGCGGTGCGTGGCCGTAGTTGACTGTGGAAGCCACGCAGAGCGAAGCATAGTTGAAGTCGTCGAGTACGCTTAAATTAATTGAGCAAGTCCACAGAAAGAGCAGCCATGTTTTCTCCGGTTTATGTGCCATTTGATGGCACATGCCACAGAACACTCTTATTCCTCTCTAAAGTTATTAAATGAACTAAACGTTTACCAAACGCTACGGGCTAGCTCAACTTAAGACACTTAAACTGTACATTTATGTCACCTAAATTTTTTTGCTGTTCTTCGTTACGCAGATGTGGAGTAAGTACATAAACACGTATTCACTTCTATTGCGTATTGGCAAGCTCTAGGATTTTTTAGGTGCGAAGCATCTGAGAGCCGAGCTCAATCCGGTGGTGGTGTGCGTCCTGACAACCCTTACTGCGCATGCGCCTACTCTCTCTCCCACTCTCCTCCCCTTTACGCAGGTGTTCGGTCGCCTTCTCTCCTCCTCCCCGCGCTGCGGCCGCGCTCTCCTCCTTTACGCGGGCGTTTACGCAGGCGTTCGGTCGCCTTCTCTCCTCTCCTCCCCCCGCGCAGCAGCCTGTAAACCCACTCCCTAGGCGCTGCGCCGTGCTCCCGACCAGGCTGCAGAAATTCTCAGGCGCCTTTTCCTTCTTCGAACCACAACCACCGCCTAAACCCACTCCCTCCTCTCCCTCCCGCATTTCATATAAGCGCGTGCGCTCGATCGAGGAAGTCTCGCCTCAATCGTGCGGTCGCTCCGTCGGTTCCCCGGTCGCTGCAGTTGTCTCGAAAGCCTCGCTACCCTCGCCGCAGACTCGCGTTAATTGTCTCTCTGTAGCGGAAGCGGTAGCTCGACGCCGATGCTTGGCTTCGACAGCCGAGTGAACGTAAACGAAAACTTGGTGTGCACTAGAGCTGTGCACGGGCCTAATTTTCAAGCCCGAGCCCGGCCCGGGCCCACTGACTTCATCGATGGCCCACCGAGCCCGACCCTAAGGTGCTTCAAGCCCGTCCGGCCCGGCCCGACGTACAAAAACACAAACCCGGGCCCGGTCCGTCCCGACACTATGAAAGTTTGCTGCGGAGACATCACTTTTTGATCATGGGGCATTTTATTCAACATATCAAAGTTAAAGATATGCAAACGACACATGTTAGTGTGTGTACACAGATTACAAGTTGTGTAAAAATAACAAACTGTGCAAGTGATTCGGACTTCAGTGAAGTGCGGCGCTCCTGCATCGCATATCCGCTGCTCGCACTGGTAGCCGTAATCGCAAATATTTTTTTTTCGCAAGCATAGCAAGCTTGGAATAATTCTTGCTCTTCCAGAAGTTTAGTATCTCTGATGCAGGACATGAGGATGATTTCATGAATAAATAATCACAAAGGTGATCTGTGGGCTCATCGCTACGTGCTAGAAAATTCCGGCACAACGTCTATATTTTCGGTTTGATGCGGGCTTTGCACCCTGGCCCGGCCCACCCGATGCCCGAGATGAGTAGCCCGAGCCCGGCCCGGGCCCGAGATGGGAATCGTCCGCATACCCGAGCCCGGCCCGCGGGCCGGGCTAGGCTCGGGCCGGGCTACCTGGAGCCCGTGCACACCTCTAGTGTGCACCCCCAATGATGCTTCGCATTCCTTCATGGTTCCCTTTAGGGGGAGATGGTGTAATTTTTTGTCTTATGCATGGTCGTACTGACGCGGTAACCAGTGGTCGTGTAATCGTCCTCTCTGATTCGCGTTTGCCCAGCTCCAAGGAGAACTACGCAGGCTGGTGCCTCATCGTGCTGATCGGCGTTCTTTTCATCGGTGCGCTGATCGTCACTGTCATCGCGGCGGTGACCCTGACCGCCGTCGTAAGTACACGGCAGTTTAGCACCTAACGGGACGCTTGGAGGCAATCCCCACGCGTAACTCGTTCACCGAAATAGATTTAGAATGCTCAAGTGCGTTTTCTAAGAGAAATCCACTGGATCAGTGCAAAATGAACTTGATGCTTCATTTTGAAAGGCCACTAAACCACCACGAGTTCAAATACGAGAAAGTGGTTTCGTTCTGACCTGCAGTACTTCTCCTACAGGCCACCGTAGTTCAGCATGACGGATACCGACGGCATAGAACCGCGGTTACGCGAAGAATAAAGACAAACTTCGGAGCAACACAGTCTATATAAGGACGGAATTGAAGTAGGCGCGTTGCGTATAAACGTACCGTGCTTGTCCGACCAGACAGCATCAACGACTGCTACGGGCATTTATAGATTTTCCTGAAGAATACTGGACTTGACGCTAGACCTTAAGAAGACCACTATGTGTTACGTGGTCATTGTACATACACATCACTTCTTCCTGTCCCCATCATCATCTTTATCCCTCTATTCCTCCCTCTCACTTTTCCCCCTGTGCTGATTAGCAGGCTGGCAGAGCGCACAATCTCAGGCCAACCTCTCGGCCTTCTAATAAATTCGCTATCTCTCTCTACCCTGCTGGTAATCAGCCAAGCCAATTTACAAATACTGCTTCATTGTTAAATCCGATGCTATGACTTACTAATGTTTCAACTTTGAAAAACAGCGCGTCGACGAAAAGGTGCTCTATTTTGCCAAAATACATAATTCCATTCCCATTCCATTCCGTGCAAAATGCGTTTAATTCCATTCCCATTCCATTCCTCCAAGCGTTGTCCCCATTCCATTCCCATTCCATTCCGGGGTCGCAAAAATGTGGAATGAATCCGGAGTCATTCCAATTCCGGAGTGGCAACTCCGCAACACTGATATGGACTGATTGAGAGCTTCTTTCCCCATGACACCACGTAAGCAGACAGCTGGT
>JALIZH010016180.1:0-50307 GCA_030522465.1 Rhipicephalus appendiculatus
TAACACGACCACTATTGTAACGCCAAGGGTGACCTTTCATTGTGTCCAGGAAGGAAAAAAAAGTAAAAATAGCAGTATTAGCAGTATTTCGGTATTCCATTGTAACGCGAGGGTCGCCTTTAGGTAGCAAAAATCTGCAAAAACAAAGCTCGCGTTACATTCGAGTAAACACGGTATATACGCGCACATACCAAAGCAAACAAAAAATGAACGTCCCTTATTAAACCCCGCAGACTCAACGTGCAATCCGCTGCCCTCTATATTGCAAAGCACGCAGCATCGGCGAGTCACGGAAATTTGCGATTAAAGCTCGCGCAGCTTCACCGTAAAGGAAGGAAGGAAAGGAGGAACGGCATGTAGCAGCGCAACCGTTAGTGCCCTCTCCGTGGCGATGCTGTAATGAAGCGTACGTGTGCGGTCTTTAAAAAGTACTCGCGCGCTGCCACAGCCGCAAGGCAGGCACGCCTTCGCCAGCGTGACGCGAAAAAGCGACGGTGCTCGTGATTACAACCTGCCTCGCGTCTTTGTTCTTGGCCACAGGGTATACGTCAAACTGTATAGGGCCTTCTATCTTTTCTTTCTCTTTCTTTCTTTCTTTCTTTCTTTCTTTCTTTCTTTCTTTCTTTCTTTCTTTCTTTCTTTCTTTCTTTCAACCTTACTTGCGTTCTTTCTTTCCTTCGTTCGTTTTATAGTTCGTTTGTTGACTCATTCGCATTGTCTTAGGCTTGGGAGCTAAACGCACGTTGTGATCGGCGCGCATGCAAGCATGCACCGACAGCGCAAGTGTGTATGTACGGTGGTCAAGCGTTTAAAACGACGTCTATGACAGGCAACGGAAGAACGTACGTTGTTCTAATACCCGCCTTGGCGTTATTGCTACCTTTCAACCTTACAAAACAAAGAGAACGGCGGCTATATAGACCACAAGGAACGAGGAAGTACACAGGAGTCGATGGTGAGCGGCTCGTCCGCGCTCGTCGCACGTGTTCCGTCACGCGGGGGATGGGCGTCAGCGCTTCGCTCGCAGCGAAAAAAAGTACATAAACGAAGGCTGACGTCATCGCCGCGATTACGTAAAATTACACACACGGTCCAGGAAGAAGCAGGAACGCCATGCAATTAGGACCACCTCCGCAACATATTTATGTACGAGTACTCCCGTAGTCAATTTGTCACTGATAACCCTAGAGAGTGCCACGCGAAAGCGCGCATGCGCGTGCATGTATATAAAAATAAACGCACATGGTGTCGCGTTCTGGTGCGACACGAATTGAGCTCGCACTCGAAAGTATAGCCGTGTAACTTTGGCAACCGCTTTCTCACTTTGGGTGTAGCGCTGTGTTCGAATATTCCGCCCCTACTCATCCGTAGCGAGTATGTCAGACCGTGGACTCAGAGATCGGCTCCGGCAGCAACCCCCCCCCCCATTTATTTTTCATTTTCCGTTCCGCATGGAGACAGCCTCCTAGGCGCCGCAGTGGACATTTACAATGACAATCGGGGGCAGTCAGCAAACAGCTGTTCTGGAAGCTTTTTATCAGCCGCGGTGCATAGCCGGACTGCCCCTCGAGTGCTTTGACAGCGCACAACACGTGATATGTTGTCCTCGGCTTATCAGCAAGCTCTGTTCGGACGCGTCATGCGAGCAGCTGGAAACACCGAGATAACTCGCAACCCGCGAACAGGCGAGCGGGCAATGCAGCGTCAAAAAAAAAAAAAAAAAAAAAAAAAAAAAAAAAAAAAAAAAAAAAAAGTGCAAGCTGGCGTTCAAAGGTGCTACGAGATGACGCCTAACCTCCATTTTTGGCGCAATACGAAAGCACAGGGGAATCGCCTGTGGCAGGTTATTTATTGCCCTAGCTCGATTACTCCAAAAGGGGGACATCGTCTGAACGAGAGATCGATATAACAAATTAGGTAATTAACGAAGCCACTAATAAATACTTAATTGATTGCATTAGAAAACGTACTGCAATTTACTAAGTGTATTCAGCGAACATTACGGCAGAATAGCACACAGTCTGTAGCGAAATAAATGTCATAAATAAATAAAGACATGCTTAAATATTCGAATGGCAGTCCCTGTGGTTGCTTCATAAAATTAAATATGGCATCATGTATGTCCCTGTTGCAGTGACGCAGTGCCGGCAACCACAGGGAGAGTAATACCGATCGAAACGGAGTTTTGAGAAATATCTGCCCTTGATCTAGATATATCTGCGACATTCTGTGAAAAAGTGCTCTATGGTTTCTGCTTGATTACAATAGTAACATCGAGGGGAAGGAACGAAACCAGGACTGTGCAAATAAAAAAATTCAGTGACGTTATTCTGCATCGCCGGGTATACGCAACTTACGCAACGCCTTGCGCCTCATCAAGTGTTGTACCACGGAAGCCAATATATGGTTGGGGTTTAACGTCTCAAAACCAAGATATGATTATGAGGGACGCCGGAAATTTCGATCATCTGGGGTTCTTTGACGTGCACCTAAATCTAAGTACTGCACCTAAATCTAAGCTTGAGGACCGTGTACATATACAGGGCCTCGAACATTCGCTTCCATCGACAATGCAGCCGCCGCGACCGGGATTCGATCCCGCGACCTTCGGGTCAGCAGTCGAGCACCGTAACCACCAAGCATCCGCGGCCGCGGCAGGTAACCAGGATAACCTAAGGCGCTCACAATCTGCATGGCGAGGACAACAGGAACAATGCTATCTGTAAAAGAGGCGCTTGTTCTTTCTCTGAACTCTATATTGCCCAAGAAGTGTCCCACGTTTATCATTATCGAGCCGATATCTGCATACACGTTCTCTGAAGCAAAAAGCGGTGACAAAGGCCGCTTGCACAGCGCGCATGGAACTGCTTATACAACAGAACTCTGACGTGGTTCGTCCTCAGCCGTGCGAGCGTTCGAGTGAAGAAACGAAAGGCAATCATCGACAGGCTCAAGATTAGGGGCGCACACTCCATTGTCTGAAAGCAGCGATAGTGCTATATCGATAGGGAGGTCGTAGAAGACTAGATAACGACTAGCGACACGTGAGTTCTTCGAAATAAAAGACATTGTGGTATACGAATGAACTGTTCGTATCGCGAAGAAGCAAAGCGTGCAAACTGAACGGACCCCGTGCAAGGATCGTAGGAGACGCCCACTTCCAGTGAAACCTGAAAGATAGAACTAGCGCTATCAATAAAAGACAACAGATTCATTCGTTCAACTTTTCAATAACCTTTCCTTTGACATTTAAAATTATGTTTATACAGTGTAGCAATAAAGGCAGCTGATTTTTGCGTTCGCTTTTCATTTGATGCACAGTATGTAATTTAACTTGCGTATTGAATTGTTTCATTTAGATGTTTTATTACTGTTATGTTATTGTAGCGTTCCAAATTGCCAAGCAATTTTTTTTTGCTTGTTGGCTGTAATCATGTACTCTACCATATATGTTAGCAACAGTTGTAATTAGTGTTGTTGGTATTGTTTATGCACAAAGATGTTCCCACTCCTGCTTGGGCCCAAGTAGCGTCTGCAGTATATATTGGTAAATAAATAAAAAAAATGAAAAAAAGAGTCGTAACGTACAAAGAAAAAAAAAACGCACCAGAAGCCGCTGCACAGGATGGTATATATACACGAGCAAACGATTGCACTAGCGATCAGGTTAGAGCGTAAAACCTTCGTGTGGTGTCTTCCCGCAGTAAACCAGTACGACAACGTAGCCTTACGATGCCACTTCAAGCACCGCATTGCATATAAAGTTGGCTTTTTTACAGAAACCCAAGAAGGGACACCCGCCTGTCCTGCGTTCCATTTTATTTATTGCTCGTCATGTAGTCATTATGATAATTATTTTTGGGCAATGCAGTCACAGCAGCAAGCTCAAGGCTCCCTAGTTCGCTCGGCAATGGGAATGCTCAATAGCCATTAAAAGCAGTGGTAAGTATAGCAGTAGTATCCGTATAAGGTGTAAAGTACAGCGGCTGCGTAACGTGTCCTCTAATTTTGGGCTATAAGACTCAATCCCTAGATCAGACCAAAAAAAAAAAAAAACACTTTTTGCCATGAAGGTCCCGGTAAGTACAAAATATGCACAAGATAGACCAGGAAATAAGCAGCGCTTTGTAGCGCTGCCTATTTCATAAATTATGTTCCAACTATAGCCCATATATACTGCACGATAAGCACTCGCTTTGGGCAAGCTGTGAACGGTCACGTTCGAAAGGGACAACAGACCACATATCTGCATGCGACAGTGCTGAAGTTGTGATACGGCGATTCTATACGAACTTGCACGTGCGCTCAGACGTCACGAGCATCAAATATATGCGCGTATCGAATAGCACCAATGAGGAAGATACTATAGCCCAGAGTAGCTGTATATGGCTAAAGGTTGCATATACAGTAACTCTAGCAGAGGCTTGCAAAGGGCGCCTCCTATCGAACAGCCAATGACTATCAGCCGTCCTCCTATACATAGGAGCGACTTTATCGCCGCCCACGTCGTGACGTGTACGTGACGAAGGTGCTTGCGAGATCCAATCAGGATCGTCACCCTCGTCTTGCTCGATTTCGCGCGTTCTTTTCTTAGCAACAGCCAAGCGAAGCCGAGAAGTTCAGGATTGCAGCCATCCCGTTTTAACTGTGTGCGCGCACGCTGAATTCGAAACAGGCGGGCCAACTGGCGTCTATCCGAGCCAAATGCGATAAAGACTACACCCTTATCACTGTGACATCGACAAAGGGTTTTGAATTGGCACGTAGGCATGGCTGTGAACAAGCAGAGGAGTGAGATAAACAGCGCCGAGCGCATTTGGACACAGAAACAGATCGATGCAACTGCCCTAGTTCGGCCTCAGAATGCGGAGACACGGACCAGCTATACTCTAAAGCAGATAGCGTGTTCGAAACGTACCGATTTCTGTCAATACAAAGAGCCCTTGATTTCCCGAGTGTATACATACCGCGTGCCCATCCATTCGAAATTGACCTTGTACGCCCTTTGACGAAGTTACCAGTGAGAACCTGAGGGCTCGCGCGCATGTGAGAACGATGTGATCATGATGCAGGCTGTACACATAGTGTGCATTGACGTCACCGTGGCCGCCATCTCTGGGTACCAGCTGGTTGAGACGCCGCGTGAACCCTTACTCGAATGCGCGGAGCAAGAAACTGTGACATCAGATTAGTGCCGGTGCCCCTCGCGTTCCTTTGTGTTCACCCTTGGCGCGGCTGGCTAACAGAAGAAAGCGGGGGAGCACAAAAGAACGCGGGGACGGAACCACAGTGTGTCCTCCCCTGCACTGGCGCTCTCTAGTGAGATAATTATTCACGGTGGCCGCCATGTCTGGGTACCCAGCGCGGAGAACCTCTCTGTGACGTCACATGAACACTATGGAGAACACCTGGAGTTTCTTTAACGAGCACGTAAATCTGTTTGCTTATCATTCTTCAGGTTAGTGCGATGTCAGTGCACACTAAAGAACACAACATAGTCGAAATTTCCGGAGCCCACCACCATGTGATTTTGGCCCGTAAAAGCGCAGATATTATTACTATTATTATTATAGTTGTTGTTGTTGTTGTTGTGTGCTTAGCAGCGCGAACTCCACAGCCGCATAGCATAAAAGACGAGTCTCATATACCCATGAACCTTCGAGTCGTGCTGCAGCAATGCGCCCTTGTATAGTCTCGTAAAACGCACGGTCGTTAGAGAGAAAAAATCCGGAGTGTTCCGATCGATTTCGATTCCTGCGTTTTACGACGCCACGCGAACTATAGGCGTTGCTGCCGTATAAGAAAAAAAAAAAACATCGCGCATTGCGATAGGCTAGACACAAACCGTGGTTCGGTCATCACCCGTGAGGTTTCGGTCTGGGGCGCGATATAACGCGGCTGGCGCAAACGTGACCTACGGGAAACGACTCGACCGCCTTCAACACACATTTCGGACCGCACACTCGAAGACTCCATGTGTGGAGAGCAAATACACACACTGAGCACAGCGCCCCGGCATCGCGTCGTTGTCCAACTTTTTATCACTATGATTATAACTTTTTTTTCTTTTAACACTCTCCTCGCACGGGAGACGCTTATTACTTTTTCCGGAGAGGAAAGCCAGAGCCGACAGCACTGTGTGTAGCACCTTATTACCCCCCACAATGGCCTCAAACCCCGAACAGAGAAGAGAGAGCCCCCCTCGCGTCTCGCTCTGTATAAAACGCACCGACACAATGGAGTCGCTGCTTCGCGACCCGAATCACCACAGACCGCGACACGGCCACCACCACAGTGTGTGTGTACAAGTTTAGACGACAGGGGGCTGGGGGCGTACAGCGCCGACAAGGCAAAAGGAGTACGCACCACGTGCGTACAACTGTACATGCAAAACGCGCACGCAACGACCAAAGAGACCTCGTCGGCAGCAACGGCAAGCAACAGCCACGCGAGGACTGGAAACAGCACGCGGCGAGATGGTCGCCACCGATAGCACGTCGCCCCGCTGACGCCGAGGGGCCGCCGCGTCTGCGCTTAGTTTGCGCGCTACTTGACGGCGAACTCGCGTGGTGTAAGCGCGCAACCTATGGCTGCAGCGTGTAGACACGAAGGCGCTCGCAGGAGGAAGCGAGTAGCGAGGAAAGCGCGCGCTCTATCACGCTGCTGCCGCGAACAAGCGCGCGGGAACCCGCCCTTTCAAGGTGCGGAGCCGCGGTGGCACGGCGTTATGCGAACGGTCGTCGCTGTAGTTACGTGCAGCGCTGGCAGTTTCAAAACTACGCGCCTATAGGCTCGTGCGCGATCGGAATAGACACACAAGAAACCAAGGAGAGGTGCCGGCTTCCACATACTACAGGTTCATTGATGAAATACACGTCATATACGCGCCTTTTAGCAAACCAAAGCATACCAAACCAAAGCATAACGGCTCAGACGAAGCTCTGTGTTTCTCTGAATCTTGTTCCGACGTCAGGCGGTGGTCATAAAGATGCGTGTTAAAACGAAACTCACCGCAAACCAACACATTACACGGAATGCTACGCAGATGATGCGAAGATGTGAGACAATAAAGACTTAATGAACGAGTGTGTTTAATTAAGGACCATCCACGCTTCAAACCGCTGATCGGTGCCACGTGCCGCTCTCTCGTTTCGACGCTCGACGCACCACGTTTCCTTAGCGCGATCAAAGAAGTAGTCGCCCTATATAGACACCAAAAGAGTATGTAAAAGGAATACATGTTGCTGCATTACTTACAGTGTAGACTGATCGCCCTACGCTTTGTATTGTCATTAAATAATTGCGGCCCGTTTCGTGTCTGTATGCTTCGTCCACTGATATGTTGCTGCATGCGAAGTATGACGTTATGAAGTATCATGGCGGAAGTAGTCACCAAGGTGCGCCTGACAACATGTTTACTAACGTACCATATATTCCCTGACAAAATTTCAGAGGAAAAACATTTCGTCAGATATTTAAACAACTCCACAGTTATATGCTAGGAGGCTTAACTGTGGATAATCGAAATATTTCATGAAGCAGCGAGTAATGGGTCCGCAGCGAACAAGCGCGCGTCAAAGACATCATAGTTGAAATCAAGAAGACGAAATGGGCATGTGCAGGGCATGTGGCGTGTATAGTCAAGATAACAGACAGTCATTAAAAGCAAAAGACTAGAGATTCCAAGGGAAGGCGAACGCGAGGAGGGGAGACCGAAAGTTAGGTGAGCCGATGAGATTAAGAAGTTTGCGGGTACAACCAACGTCAGGTATCTAGGAGGTGATGGTACAACGCGGCCAGCAGCAAGCACAGGACCAGGTTGATAGGCGGAACATGGGAGAGTCCTTTGCCCTGCAGTGGGCGCAGTCAGGCTGACGATGCATGGTGGTGATAATTAAAGGTTTCGGATGTGGCGTTATCGTCCCGTGATTTAATTACATATACGCGCACACGCTACGAGAGACACCGCTTTCTTGGGTGGCACAGTGCGGCCGACGACCCAATTACACGGTTGACTTCACACGCTGACCTTTGATTACGAACTGAATCCGCGGCATTACAGTCTGGGAAAGGCAACATCGAACTGAGAGCGAAGGCTACCTGGGAGTTGCCATAATGCTCTCTCCATGGACTGTTGGTAACATGCGTGACCCCCCCAAAAAATGCACTGTCCGAGGCTGTGACGTCGGCTTTTGTACACCCGTGCTGTTACAGTCCAGAAAGGAGGTGATCCTCTAAGACAGGGGCCGGCAACCTGCGGCCCGCGAAGCAGTATTATGCGGCCCTCGGCATTACGTCAAAATTCCCGTCTGTTTCCCGTATTACTTCCATATCTGAAGGCCGAGATAGCAGTTATGACCTAAAATGGGACTTTCGCTTGTAACATATGTTTAATTGGAACATTGTATTATGCTTGCTGCAAAGGAACATAAATTGTAATCCAGTTTTGTATATAATTGTTAATTCACCGAATTTTTTGATGTTCATCTGCAGAGTGACCCCCCCCCCCTCACCCCCCCCAAAAAAAAGTTTGCAGTGCGGCCCGCCGCTGGGTCGGTTCCATGGAGCTTGGTCCTCCGCCTCAAAAGGTTGCCGACCCCTGCTCTAGAACATCTGGGCGCCGCCATCTTGGGCTGTTAAGTTGATGTTTTCTTGTTTTTGTATATTGCGGCGTGAACTAATAAGGCCATGAAACACCGTGTGCACCAACCCAACCGTTTTCATGCGCATGCGTCAAGCGTAACACTGTTCGTTCAGTTGTTAAAGATTCAAAAAACAAAGATTAGCAGCCCAATGTGGCGACACTGAAACCCATCCGTAAAATAGTCTATATACTGTGCTTGGAAGTGCACTCTGCATAGCACGCAGCGGCTGCGGCGACCCTTCGCGGCTCGTACATGCACTGCACTCAACTATACGCGGAACGCCCAGGACACAGGGATAGCGCAACCTCGAGCCGGCCTTTTGCATGCGGAAAAAAAAAAAAAAAAAAAAAAAAAAAAAAAAAAAAAAAAAAAAGACGGGCGGCAACGTCCCGATAACGCGCGATCGCGCGTGCAGTGGCCACGGCTGCAGCAGTTCTCCATTACGAAGCCGCGAAGAAAAGCAAGAAGCAGCGGGAGTGGCTGGCATACATACACGCGTGAAAAGAACTACACAGCGCGCACACTGGTGAAGTTTTACGCCCGGCCGCATGACGTACGGGAAGGTTAATTAGGCTTCCATAGTCTGCGCACGGTAGACGCGGTAGCAGTTTGCGTGAAGGAGTGGTATGCCACACACCGCGTTTTTAAATGAGAAGGAAGCGAGAAGCGGGGGGGAGGGCAGTCTGTTTCGAAGACTCAAGCTTTGATCTTCCGTGATTTTCGAACGTGCCTTTAAATTAAAGTACACGAGGGTTCTTGCACACCGCCCCCCATTCACAATGCAGCCGCCATGGCCTGGATTCGAACCCGCACCTCACGCTCGGCAGCGCAATGCCACCGCTGCTAACCGACCACGCCGACTAACCTTAACGCGCATAAAACTATAAGAACCAACCCGCTGTTCTTTGTGAGGTTAATTCCTTAGTTAACCATGCTAATGCACAAAGTGTATTCGATCACAAAAAGCGTGAGCTTGCCCGATACACGCAACGCATTTCGCAGCCATCGCGACGCGGACAGTGCAAAGTCTCCAATCAGCGGTTCACAAGCCAGCCTGAGCGCATGCGCAGCTTCGCCCCGCGGAGACGGCGCAGCCATTCTCTCACGCACTCCACTCGTTTCACTCCACACGGCGCTCAAGGACAAAGAAAACATTGGCGTGTGTATGTGTGTAGACGGGAGCGTGTGGCTGTGCTGAGAACGCGCGTCACGGTTATAAAGATAAGGCGTCATTGAGAAGGTCCGGCTGAGCGGCCATTCGAAGCGACGTAAAAAGCGTCGCCCCTTTCAACAACGTCGTGCTTCGGTGCCCTGTCGCTAATTACGGAAGAAACTGGCAGCGGTGCTCGATCTAGTCTGTGTTTCACACAAGCGTTAACAGTGTCTCTGAATGCGTTGCATGTTTATCTACTGACTGACTGTCAGGGCTTAAATGGTCACTAAAGTGAAACAATGATTTGGTTTTGCACGCTGGACGATATTATATTGATACACTGCACTATGAGCCAAAGTACTCTGAGAACTCTAATGTCGCAAGATTCACCATCATAAGTTCATCATTAGAGGAGAAAATCAAGGTTGAAGTTTCATCTTTAAATTTCGCGCCGAAATCTCCGCACGTGAGGTCACTGATATCAAAATGTATTTTTCGTATTATCGCGACATTGGCTCGATGAAATTTTCTCAAACTTCGTATGTTAGGTCTATGACTCCCACAGATGACAATGCACTTCATTTTTATCGATTCGGAACTACGTAGCAGTGGTGTAGCCAGGGGGTCGCACACCGGGCACGTGTGCCACCCCCTTATTATTATTATTATTATTATTATTATTATTATTATTATTATTATTATTATTATTATTATTATTGCGTTTAGTGAGGCCGGTTGTATGACCTGCATAGAACGGAGTTCTCGTTTTTTGTTTTGTTTTTTTCCTCGTGTGTACGGTTCTACCCGATATATACCGCATTTCACCTGCATCACCATCGGGTGGTGCGCACTAAAAGGTTCGGCGCCTTCGTATTTCGTCACATCGCTTCTCTCGGTCAACCCGCCTAGCTGGCGAAGTGCAAGCGTATTTAAAGAAAAAAAAAAAGAAAGAAAAGAAAAAACGCCGTCATCCCGCCCGTCTCAGTTGACTCCAATTCTCGAATCAACGCTCCCTGGTCAGCACGTCAATCGCGTAAAAGTATAAAGCATATACGCGATTGCGCAATCAACTCTGTCCCGGTCGAATAAATTCATAGACGACTAATGAAACTACGCGATTAAGCGGCAGCGAGTGAGAACGCGACGACAAATAGCCGAAAGCAAGAGAGAAAAAGAGAAGGAGAGAAAAGTTAAAGAAAAGAAAGAAAAAATGGCACAAGGCCACGGCGCGCGCACTCAAGCGCGCAGCTATCTCGGCGTAAGGGGCCTCCGGGTGGAAAGAATAAATAGATTAAAGAAGAAAGAAAAAAATAAACGAAGCCGCATTGCAGTACGCTCTAGATTCTGGGCACGGTCGCCTGCTCGCACAAAAGGTCAGCCATGCCCGCTGCTTTCATTGAAACCTTCTTTCTCAATCGCGCCATCCGTTTCCGAGAACGGGGTTCAAAGACACGGCGTGCGACAGCAGCTGACCGACACAGGAGGGGGGCGAGGCATCCCAATGGCCCCGGATGCGAGAAAAGAATGCGGCGATACACCTGACGGATGAGCGCTGCCACACCTCAGTATACATCTCGGTTGCGTAGGACCCCGGGCGGGAAGTGATACGCACGCAAAGGTGTCGCTCTTCTAAAGGTGAGAACCGCAGTGCAACTCTTCACGTACACTATATACCGTCTTTTGTATAAAGCACTTAGTATAGCGGTTCGTAGTTGCAATGCGTTGAGAGGTGTACAGACGTCCCGACTCGTTTCCGATATTGCGCGCTCAGTAGTAGTAGTAGTAGTAGTAGTATGCAGGGCAGGAGGAAATTTTTTCCGGGGGGGGGGGGGGGGGGGGCTTGCTGAAGACCTGATTATTTTAGAAAAACGCCTACTTTCATTACTTGGAGGAGGGTAAAAGACCCCCCTCCATCAGAATTTCGGGGAGGAGAGGGCTAGGGGCAACCCCCCCCCCCCCCCCCCCCTCGCTACGGGCCTGATGTCGGGTTCTACGTCTCTAAACCACTATATGATTATACAGACGCCGCAGTAGAGAGCTCCGGAAAGTACGACCATCCAGTGGCGTAGCCAGGGGGTGGCACACCGGGCACGTGCCCCCCCCCCCCCCGAAATTTTTTTTTCGCCGTGGCATACATAGCGAAAAATGGCCATTTCAAGGAGGTGCCCTCCCCGAAATCAAGGATGTGCCCCCCCCCCCCCCCCCCCCAAAAAAAAATTTCTGGCTACGCCCCTGCGACCATCTGGTGCTCTTTAACGTGCACTGCCATCGAATAGTACACAGGCCTCTGGCATTTCGCCTCCATCGAAATGCGACCGCCGCAGCCGGGATCGAACCCGCGACCTTCGGGACAGCAGCCAATTTTGCGTGCTCACGCTTTGCGCACGCACACACGCACAGACACAGACACACAGGTACACTGTAGTTTCGAATACTGAAAGGTGCTTCCGTTTGACTAGCGATGCAAAATCTAAAATTCCCTAACACTGAATTTTAGGTTAGGGGACGCAAGAGGCTTGTGTCCAGCTCGCGTAAGCGAGGTGCTTCGGATCCAGCGAAAGCAAATCGCACGTTCGGTTCTTGGTACGCAAACCACTCGCGTATACCCTGAATAATCTAAAGCTATAGTATCAAACATGGCGGTGCGACGCCGAAAAATTCGTTGTTCTATAGCGTTGCATGCATGGTTTGAAATACAATATTAAAGACACTCGCGAGCAATAACAGTTACTTAGACACTCAACGGGGAACATTAAGCAAGGTGCTTCGGTATCACTCGTTATTCTCTTTGCAGCAGCAGAGAGTTTGGCCCGCTCAGTATATATACTGAGAGGGTCTCAGACGTGCAAGTCATCGGGACGACCACAGAACTGGAGAAAGTGCACTTAAAAAGAACAATGACGTGCTAAATCAAGCACAACCTCATTGCACGGAAGAAGTAGCCTCTGTAATGCTCACAATCGCTTTACACGGAGTCACTAAGAACAACACCGATAGCTAGTATCTCTACACTCAAGGGAAAACCCTGCATACGCCCCCGTTATTGTTCAAGGGGCATCGAGGACGAAAGGGGTCGAACAAAAGATTACACACAAGTCGGTCGGCATCGCGCCTCTCCAAGAGGAGCGACGCGAGCGTATAAGCATTGTCCCGAAGCGGAAAGATGTATCCTCCACAAATTACGCCTTCCATATACGATTATAATATCGCTGCAGCTATTCAGACGCGTGCCACAAGTCCTGCAGTTCGCAGAGTGACAGTAGTGAGTAGAGTTCTATGTACGGCGACAAGGAAAAACGATCGAATAAAAAAAAGAAAAAAAAAAGAAACGTAATACGTAGTGTCCTTGCAAGGCCGCGCATGAACGGCCACACGCCGATGCGATGTATGTCATGAATCCGAACTACGCGCACGCGAGCAGACATATACCAACGACACAGATCCAACAATGACAGCTGATCGTTTTTCTATACCACCTTACTCGTCGTGGAGAAAGGAAGAAACTGCAGGAAAGGACCTGTTACGTCACGCAGCCTGCCTCGCGCCTTGGCAAGCGAAGCCTTCCTTTTGTTTCTGCTTAGCATAACGACTCGTCACGTGACATCCAACCCTATTGCAAAACCCAGCGCCGCTGGGTACCAGCGTCCAGTGCCATGCCGGATTATGGGCCCAGTATCGCGCTGGATACTGGGACACTGGAGCGGCATTTTACTGGGAGGCGCTGGTACTCCCGCGCAATACGGCTCTACAGCGTTGAAATAGCGGTGCCTATGTGCCATAAATAAATATATTAGTGCAAGAAGTGATATAGAACGCATTAACGCAATAAAAAAAAGAAAAAAAAAGCCATATGAAAAAAAAAAAAGTCTTCGTCAGCAGGATTCGAACTTGCCACCTCCCGATTCCGAACTCAGTGTTCTACCCACTACGCCACGCCGGAACATGCTGGACTGTGCGTAAAACAACTATTTAACCAACAAACACACGGTTCGGCTTCATGTTTATATGTCGCACAGTCGCGATAGACGCGATCTTCCTTTCCAAATAACAACTGCGTCTTTATTAGACAAACGAACGGCGGCCGGTACCGAATGACATGCCGATAATGGCAAGAGCGCTAAGTTTCTTTAAGAATTCACATTTTAACTACGAAAAATATGAAATACACGTAGAGCACGCACTGTTTGCTGGCTGTTACTGCCGATTTTTTTAATAGCCGTTTCTCGCTCTTGCTACTGGTCAACATTTACAGAGGTTTTATGATGACTAGTTAGATAAACAGGTGCGTACATGATTGAGTATTGAGTAGTGTTATCGCGCAAGCGACGATACGCCAGTACAGCGGGCGTGCCAGTGTACAGATTTGCAGTTCTATCGATACCTATAACTAAGAAACCGCCCAACTAAATAAAAATACAATTCGGTAAAGGAGTATGTCACTATGTTAGTTCACTAAGCCGTACCAAATTACCGACTGAAAATTATGCGTTCTTACATAAGAGTCACGAGAAGTACCGGCTAGCGCGGCCGGCAGCTTTCGGTGGCAGCTTGTGCGCGTTGCTGAAAGCGCGTCGCTTCGGTGGTCATCGCTCCTTGTGCGGACACCGTACACAAGGAAAAATGGTTAATTTAGGTTAACGAATGTCCAAACTGTACTCTACAGTCATTCTTACGCTTTATAATTGCGTGTACTTAAAGCGCGAAGGGCCGGTAACATGTAGACGGACACGGCCGGCACACTAGGCCTAACGCTCGCTGGGAGTCTCGCTGGGTAGGACCGGTCTCGGCGCAGCGCAGTTGCGATGGTTGAAGTTTCTGCATTCAAGCTTCGGAACCTTTCTAATGGTTAACTAAAGTTCAGCGGAAGTAAGTGGAAGGGCAAACAGTGCCAGAGATGCGTTTCCGGTGTGGTGATATCGAACGGCGGCTGTTTTTCTGGCCTCCGTTGGGTGGGGTTGCGCAGCCAGAGCTGAATTGCTTTTTGCCAACTGTGCGGCGATGTAACGATTTGCTGTTTCTGGTAGGACCGGCGCCTCCAGACTTATAAACACTGCAAAATGGAATCATTACAACAACCAATCCCTGATGCCAGACTGGTATATGTGCGGCGCATGCACAAAACGTGCATTCATCGCTGCTACGTGCTCCGCAAGAATTAACGCCGTTATTGAATCTGCGTGAATAAGAAAAAAAAAAATCAAGCTAAAAAGCAAAATAATCAGCGTTGGCTCCTTTGTGTTATTGACGCATTTTTTTTTCTGCATTCCAAATGGAAAAACAAAAATGACGGTGATTTCGCATATATATCACAATGTCTTGCGCTTATCATTCATTCTCTTTCTCTGCCAAGCTAGAAGTTGTGAAAATGTTTGGGACCTGTAAGCAGGCCCCTGGCCAAGGGAGGGGGGCTAGGGGCCCGGGCCTCCCCCTCGAAATTCGGATCGAAGGGGGTGTTTACCGAGGAAAAATAATAAAGATCGGTGTTTTTCAAGGCTTTCAACAAGTGCCCCCCCCCCCCCCCCCCCCCCCCCCCGAAAACATTGTTTGGCTACGGGCCTGCCTGTTAGGGTAGCATCCATTGGTACCATCGAATCAAACATTCTATATTCAAACATACCGAAACATTCCGCCGCATACACTACAGAAACTTGCATGCCGCACTGGAAGAAACAGTGCAGGCTCCAGTGTGCACCAGCGCACTCCAGTGAAAATTCCAGCGTTTCCAGCGCTTCCCAGTACGCGCCAGCGTCACAGCGGCCAAGCCAGCGCCCCTACCAGTGCGACCCAGCTCTTTCCCAGTGCGCTCACCGAAGTGCCAGTGAATCCCAGCGTGTACCAGTGTTCCCAGTGCGATCCAGCGCCAAAAAACGTACTGGTATCACGCTGGGGGCGCTGGTTTTTGCAATAGGGAAGGAAGAGAGAGTGTTTTGATCGAAGATGTTTGTTCGGCTGCGCTGCCGCACAGCTTCCGCATTGATGAAATTGGAAGAGCTATGTAAAGCTAAACCTACAATGGAGACAAGTGAACTTTGCCTACAGAGGAATAAAAATGCTTCTATGTAATGTGCAGTATATGCCCCACCGCATTGATCACCGCCATAGAGTAGGTGTTCGATTTTCAAAAACGAAAACATTCTCCGAATCATATTCACCGCGATCGAGTGGAACCACCTTTCCACCGTAATTGCATCAATGACCGACAAACAACGTTTTCGAGCAGCACTGTAACCTACGCCGTTGAAATAAAAGCCTGTTTTACTTGACTCTCACTGTATCTGTTTTGCTTTGTGTATGTACGTATTTTTTGTTCCCATCCCCCTCTGTAATATTTTTGGCCTTGAGGGGGGGGGGGTAAACCAAAGATAAAATAAGATATGTTGCGTTCCTCTCACTTCTTTAACCCTATGGATTTCACGACGACAATCAGATTAAACAACTCATTATGCCCAGCAATTCGGAATTTCATCTAAGGTGTATTAACTTCCTTTAGTGCACTAATAGGGGAGCGCCTGCCTGCGCTTTTGTAACCTCCTCATGTAATAATTCTTTGTATAGTATACTTCCTTGTTGTATCATCAATAAACATTCACTGTAATATTGGAAAACGATAGGAGACACAACTTGCTCTGGCGTAGCGACCACGTGCTCAGCCATTATTTCTCGGACTTCAATCACGTCTCGGAACGCGCTCTCCCTCAATTAGTCCTTCCTAAGGCATTCGAACAGAGCTCGCAGTCCCCACGTGACCGCTTCTCCCTGACTACTACGACCGATGCAGTGCACCTTGCGACGGTCATCAGTTTGCAAAGGTCGAGTCAGGAGGAGGAGAAGGACGTTGCTGATGCGAAGGACGCTCGACGGCATTGCTCTGCTCGGTGAACGAAGGAATCCAGACCGCGACCAGTCAGGAAAAAAAAAAATAAATAAATAATAAAAAAAAAGCCTAACAAGTAAGTCGACAGGACGGAGAGATACTGCGCCGCTACTGTACATAAATGCCGAGCAGCCCCGCGCGGTCACGTTGAATGCCAATGAACGGCCGCCGATGCGCGCGCGAGGTTCAACGAACGAGCGACCGACCGGTGTGACGCAGCAGCAAAAGAAGACGCGTCGGGGCACTTGCAGAACTTCGATGATAATCCCGCGGTCATGTACTGTACGCTGTCAGCGCGCAAGTTCAGGAGTACGATGGACTCCACGGAAGCCCATCGCAGGGTATATCTGCACGAAGTAGACCTGTTTACGCATCACTACGAACACGCATTTATCATGCCCAAAGGCAGACTTAAATGAAGTACGCAGTGTATAGGATGTACTGAAACGCAGCGTGAAGGTTTCACTACGAACACCGAAAGACACCAAAGTCAGTGAGTCACATCCAGGTGGTGGTGGTATCTACTTTTATTTGACTAAATGTCACCTGTCTGACACCACGGGTGGCTCCACGCGGGAAGCGAGTCTCTCGGCCCAGGAAACGATGGACAACTGTTTCTCCCGGTCGGGAGTTCTGAGGAGTTCATCCCATATGTTCCTTTTGAGGGAGCTGGTAGGAGCGATTTCGGAGGAGGAAAACCCCTACACCCCCACAAGACGCGATCTTGCAAAGACGAAACTCGGCATATGCTTGCAAGTGTACAATCAGCGTCTAGACATCTCAATACGCGGAGAAGTGCAGCGTTTGACTCAATGACAAAACAAACAAACAAGCGAACGCTGCGCTATGCTTCAGCGATAAGCTATGTTTTGTAGGCAAACCTTGCGGCAAGCGACGTAACGGCCAGGGGTGTCTCCTTTTCGAAACGAATATATAGGGTCTTTTAGCAAGTTACGGAAATACGGTACGCATATACGGTACGGTATTACCGTAGCGCTCCTCCTTTCCCGGTCGTCGAGCTTTTGCCGGCGAAGGCGCCCCAACACAACAAAAGCTTTTTTCCAAAAATTACTGTGGGGTTGTCAAGCTTCATTGTTGCCTGTCAGTCTACGCATTGTTAACGAGACACCAGTCTTTCGGGGGGACGGACGGTCACTGGAACGAGGAACGGCAAACGCACAACGAGCGGGAAAGGAGGAGTGCTGCCGTACTGCCTTACCGTATTTGCGTACCGTATTTCCGTAAGTTGCTAAAAGACCCTTATATTCCTGCGGGAAAACGCTACATACGCTGTTGTAGTCGCTCGGAGTTTCATGTCACTATCGACGCTGCTTGCTGTATATCAGCGAAACAGTAACCGGGAGCACCAAGAGAGTTTCGTGAGCGCATCTTAGAAAGCATACATCCTGTGCATTACCAGATCTCGGAGGCCATGCGTGGAGAGAACGGACTCAAAGACACGTGACGGTATCAAAGGGTGCAACAAATTCGCGAGCTCTGCGGACGCGCAGATATGCTGGCTCTATTCACGAGCACGTACAGCCCGTTTTCGTAGACCGCCATAAGCTATTAGAAAGGTAAAAAAATCGTCTCTACAAAAAAGCAAGAAAAGGTGACTGAAATTGGTGCTTTGAGACCTACACGCAGGTATGCACTACAGTGGCGTGTCCACTGCTCGCATTCATTCTTGCGCAGCGAGATAAAACAGTTTACGAGATTGTACTATAGCGCTGCACGACCATGCTCTCGAAGCCACGCCCATTTTTAAGCGCCAATCACCGATTAGAAGAACAAACAGATTACCACATAATCACACACTGCGTGCTCTCAGACACAGCGATGACACGAATTCGGCTAGCTGTTAGAAGAGACACAAATCGCAGGAGTTTAGAAAATAGTAATCTTAGTGAATCGCACAGCGAGGAAGCACACCCGAACAATTGCCCAGCAGCGCAATGAAGTCATCTAATCATAAAGAAAAACATGCACAAGCCCCCCCAACGAAAGGCGACCGCCTCGTGCGCCAAGGCGAAGAATAATAGCTATAACTAAATCAATAAAACAAAGCCTGACAATAGCAGTTCTGACCGGCTGACACACTAAAGACCTAAGCAGCGGTCGCTGTTGGCCGATTGTGCGCGCTGTAAGCTGTAAATCGCGTTTCGACAGATAATGGAAGTGGACGCGGGGGCAAGCTACAGGCGCGTGCCCCTCTAGAAATATGTCGGACCGCAAATCGTCCATCGACGCATGTGTGTACACCGCAGAGGGCGATGAAGTATAACAGGCGCAGGTCGCAACGCAATCGCCCCATTTACGTCCAAGGCCAAAGGTGGCGACGACGCCCGGCCGTCAAACGCCATTTCGCCTTTTGCGAACGCTCCCGAACAATGGCTAAAGAACGCTCCAGTAACGACATCCCCTGCACAGGCAATGACAGCCTTCCACAAGGCTGACGCGCACAATATGTCGCCCGCGCAGCGAGAGGCACCCCAAGGCTATATACGCGATCGAACGTGTGGGGGCCATTCATGTCATCTCTCTATAATTCGTCCACGCATAGACGAAAGGCTCGGCCCCTGCATGGCGCGGGAGGAGACTTCACAAACACTGCGCCAGTCAGCTCAATCACTGCGTCGAGCAAATACAGCGAAATGTCATTGGCACAATAGGCGCGCTGAAGGAATATTGTTTCAAACAGGGCGCCAATATTTGCAATAGTTATGCGTTCCACGCTCTCCACAAACAACGACACAATGAAGTGACACTGAAGGCACACAGTGAAGTTCACACTAATAGAATCGTTTCTCACTCTTCCTCTCTCTCTCACGCACTAAAAGAATTATCCTTTAAAGCTGTTTTCCATTCGTCTGTCGGAAAGTCGTTGTTCAATGTATATAGAAAAAACGGTCACGCTTCCCCCTATCTAGATTCACGGACAAGCAACTACAGAAAACGTCTTCGCTCAACTTATCGCGTGGAAATGCACTGCGATTTGCGGAATTTTTCCTGGATCCCGGGGGGCAGGTGGGAGCAGTCACGCTGCCGAAATGCAGTTGTTATCATTCCACCCCTGGCCACTTTCAATGTGGCCAAAAAACTGTCGTTCTCAATATTTTAAAATATAACAACCTGTTTACTTCTTTCAGTTTCTTGCGAGCATTACACGTTTTTAAAACATCCGCCAGTTCTGCAAGCACTACAGCAGTTGCTACCCCTGTTCTAATAAATGGTGGTGGTTGTGGTTCGAAGAAGAAAAAGGCGCCTAATTTCTGCAGCCCGGTCGGGAGCACGGCGCAGCGCCTGAAATGTCACTGCTAGAGTTGCAATTATAGCGACACCCCCCCCCCCCCCTCCCTCCGATTGCTACAGCGACGTATATAGATAAACACCGTCAAGATGTCCGTCCGCTAACTTCGCCGCAGTATATTTCAATGTGCGGAATAGCGGGAGCGCGAGACTTTTCATTCATTCATCATATCAATCCCGGAGCAGCTCTTGGGAAAGCGCCGGCGCCTCGGCTGTCTCCGTCTAAAGAAAGCCCGACTTAAAAATAGCATCCGGGTATAATACACGACAGACAAAGCAAGAAAAAAACAAGAACGAGGTTCATTTATTCCACGGAAGTCGTCTTCAATTAGCGGAGTGGTGTCTTGCGGTCGTGCCGCCAGCGCGACAAAGTGCCGGCCGCATTCACTCGCAGCGCTTCATATACCAGCCGTGCACTTTTATACATGTATACCGCGCCACGCGGGGTCATAGCTCGCCCTTCTTAATTGGCAGTAATTGAGAGGTCGGCCAGAGCGACGGATTAAGAGCCTCCGGAGCAAGCGCGCTTCGTCTTCATCAATCTCGAGAGTGCAAGCACTCGAGAGACGATCTTGGCGCTTCCGGGAGAAATTTCCTAGCAGGCTATATAGCGACGAAGTCGAGGAACAAAAAACAACGAAACAACGCTTTTTTCAGACGAAGCTGATTCATCGGCGTCTTACTGGGAGATGGGCTGGAGGGAACAGGAGAGAAAGGAAAGGCAATAAGGATGTTAACCAGTCTAGAAAAAAAAAAATGGGAAAAGCAGCCGTGTAAAGCTTAAAGGGACCCACAACAGATATTTCTCGACCCATTCTTTTACGGCGAGACAAAAAGCTCATCCTTCGTAGTGTTTGTAGCTGCAGTATTTAATACACGCACACATGCACACGCACGCACGAACATACATACAGAACGGTTGAACCCCCTGCGAAAAAGGCAGCCTCGCCCTAGTGGTACCAAGCCTGAAGTAAGTGCGGAGATGGGCAGCCTTCTATGCTTCTCTTTCTTTCCTCCTCTCCTTCCTTCTTGTTCTCTCCCAGTTTTTGTCTCTCTCTCTCCCTGCGCGCGCGCTTGTGTGTGTGTGTGTGTGAGTGAGTGAGTGAGTGAGTGAGTGAGTGAGTGAGTGAGTGAGTGAGTGAGTGAGTGAGTGAGTGAGTGAGTGAGTGAGTGAGTGAGTGAGTGAGTGAGTGAGTGAGTGAGTGAGTGAGTGAGTGAGTGAGTGAGAAGTGCGCGAGCAGTTCTTGTGATTTCTACGGAACGACGTAGTAGCGACAGCTGGTGATCTTCAGAATAGAACAAGCTCGACGTCTCACAGACGTAAAATAATCTAGTACAAAAAAGATACGCGGAACCAAAAAACACGAAAGCACGAACTACGGTTCTGACTCAAAATCTGCGAGGCACCGTCGACTCAATCGACAGAGTGGCACCTTACGAAGCTGTATACACATTATATGAAGAGGCTGACGCCAGCACTATTTTACGGATGGGTTACGAATGGGCCACCATATTGAGCTGTTAACCTTTGTGTTTTATATCTTTAACAACTAAACGAACAGTGTTACTTAGACGCATGAAAACGGTTGGGTTGCTGCATACGATGTTTCATGGCCTTATTGATTCACGTCGCGATACACACGAAAACAAGAAAACATTGACTTAACAGCCCAAGATGCCGGCGCCCAGATGTCTTACGGAAAATAGTCTATATAGCCGAGCTTTCAACGAACGTCGAATGTTTCAGGGCGAAAAAAGAAATGCCGATAATGAATGAAGGAAGAACCCTGGCCCCTCACTAACGACTACTCAGGCGGAACAAGATCAAATAACGAACGGGGTCGAAGGGACAAGGAATTGTCTATAAGGCCGTGAAACGCGAAATAAAACCACAATAAAGGAATAGGTAACAGGATAACAAAGACGCGACGGCGTTCCGCGCCTGCGCAATCGATACCGGCCCCGCACGTCGCCGACGAGGCAAAATGAACAGAAGAAAGAAACGAAAAACAACAAAAAAGAAACACGGCGGAGGTCCGGTGAAACGGAAACAATAGGTCGCAAATGAGGGACCTCCACGCAAACGACGCGATGTGGAGACGTGGGGGGGGGGGGGGGGGAGGTTACTACCCACGTGAACTGCGATACAAGTGCAGCAAGACCAACCCTTCCCGGGCTTCTTCTCCCTGCTCCGCGGATCACACAAAATGTACGCAAGTACGCAGGCATCTAGGATATGCGCCATAAAGGAAACAAGAAATAAGTGCGAAAAGACAACAAAACAACAAAAAAGATTAACAAGGCAGACAAACGCCGCTAACGACCACTCCGTTCCACCAAAAAGGGGGGTGAGGGGGGGAGGGAACCACAGCAGGGGCGACGGGTTGAGACCAATAAATAAAGCTGGAGGGAAAACGCGAGAGCTGGGAGACGACGGCAGGTCAACGCGAGGAATAAGAAAAGAAAGGATGAAAAAAAAAATCGAAAGAGGCAGGAAATGAAAGAAAAAGAAAGAAATTCCTGCTCGCCGCCGCCGCCAAACGACCTCAGCCCGGTTTCTGTATCTTTCGCTTTCTGCGTCCGGCCGAACGCCAACAGCCGGAATGCGCCCGTCCGCTGACCCCTCCCTCCCCACCCTCGGCTTCTCGAGCACGCAAGACGACCTTTCTCCCTCTTTTACGGGCGGATCAATATCTCGTTCTGATTTTTGCTTGGTCTCACCGGCTCGCAGGCCGGACTAAGGCGCGGCCCCGGCTGGGGTACTACATTCATCCATATTATATATATACCAGCAGCAGCGCTTGTACCGGCAGCAGTGACCGCCGAGGGAATCCACGCAAGACGTGTCCGAGACGCTTGCTCTGGTTCCTTCCCTCTCCGGCCGGGTCACACCCGCGACGCTGTTTCATCCCCGGCTCATTCACGGTTCGCAAAAAAGCGACCCCGACCGACCGGATCTCCAGGACGAGAAAAGCCGCAGCACTACTGTTGCGAAGAAAGAACAAGTTAACGAAACTGCCGTCTTATTTTCTTTCTTTTTTTCCCTATTCGCCCGCTCCCGGTTTGCAATCCAGTTTGTAGATGTTGTTTACATTCTATAGTTCCGGATTCGACTGAGGTCATTCCTGTCCAAGGTCGTACCTTCGGCAACGGGAGTTAAAAAAAAAAAAACAAAAAAAAAAACATTCGTTTATCTGCCGTACCTGCCAATAGAAACCAGCAATGATTATTTATTTATTTATTTATATTTATTTATTCGTTATCTTATGGCGAGAGCCTTATATGCCTCAGCAAACGCCTAACTTAACTGTCGGCGTCAAGACGAGTGATGCAAAAAAAAAAAATCATCACATACATCATCATGACGTCCCAGATCACCAAAACGTGTGACGTCGCATCACGTGACGTCCCACGATGACGTCATGCCATTACATAGTCGCTTGGTGAAAAGTGGGGCCGATTACGGAGCCAGTGCATAACCAGGTGCAGAAAACTTTCAGCGCCTCTGACCGCGGAGGCAGTGCAAAACCACGTTGTGCACGAAGCTTTTGGAGAAAGGCGGGGAAGGATCAACACATTGAGTGAGAATAAAAAGAAAAACGCTTTCGCCGTCCAGTCGTCTCTGGCGAATGAACAAGGTAAAGTGCCCTAGATCTTTTTTCTCTTTAAAAAGTAAATGGTAGCAACAGTACCAAAACGTATTACAGCATTTCCCATGTGTGCGTGCGTGCGTGCGTGTACGTGTGTGAAAGAGAGTGAGTGAGTGAGGTGTCATGAGGCACGCCGTAGTAAGGAGTTAGAGGAATGCGGGGACTTCGCGTTAATGAGAATTCTATCAGCTACTGCCAGCAAGGACAGCACTGCTCGCAAATCGCGGGAGCGGTGGGGATTGGTGGAGCGCTGGTCGCTCAGATATCAAGCGTCTTCCATTTCTTTTCTCGCAGCGAAAGAGCGGCTCCCATTAACCACACGCGCTTCGCCTCTAAATTATTATTATTACTTTCTTATTTCTTTTTTTTTTTCTCTTTTTTTTCCTCACCCCCTTCCCTCTCTCCACTCTATACTTTTAATCCCAATCCCTTCCCTCTGTACCACTGCTGAGGTGTCCTTCTAAATGAGAGACAGTTACGGGGTACAATCTTCCTCTTCCCATATCCTCAACCTCAAAAACCACTACTACTACTGTGCGAGCGTGAGCCTTTCCTGGCTGCGGGCCAGCGTCATCTGGACGGCCGCACACGTCCGAGGGACGCGCGCGCGTTGAGTCATCGTCACAAAAGAAGCGAGACGACATGCAAAACTCGTTTCCGCAAACACGACAACCTGTACGCCAAACCACGGCCGCACTGGAAGGAGTACACCGTTTCTGGCGCGGCCGTGGCTAAAAGTGACCACGGAAATTTATCTATAGAACGAATAAAACACGGCGCAACAGGTTTATTTTTTTTTTGTCTGTGTATCTTAATTCTGTATCGACAGCAGGATTAAGACTACGAGGCGTCGTGCCGTAACTGAGATTACTGTAAAAAGAAATCGACGCATGCATTGCTTTTGAAACATCTGAATGCTCGGTACTCCTCATTTCGTGTTCAGATATATGGATTAGATTAGTGCCCTATTGTAGTAGCTACCAAGTGCCCATGGCTAAACGTTTTAGACTTTAAGGACAAACAAACGTGCACTGGAAGGTTATAGACGTGTTATAGATTTACACTAGAAGGTTGGATAAGAATGAAACAACAACAACAACAAAAAACAAAAAAAAAGCAAGACAGCTTATTTAGTAAAGCCGGTAAAGCGGTTAGCCGGGATAGTAATATTGACGCTTAACCTAACTGCGCAATCGTTAGTTCTCCAACTCAGCTTTATTACTTTTTTTTATCTTATTTAAGCGCCGGAAAATGCATCCAGCGTTAGATTTAGGTGCAGGTGAAAGGTCTCCAGCTGGTCGGAATGAATCCAGAGCTGTCAATTGCACATGTCAAAACCTCAGGGATCGCTTTGAAATGGTAAGAACGCTCCAAAAGTGCACTTCTACAGGACCATTCACTACTGAATCCTGCAGGAAGTTGCAGTGCCAATGTCTTAGTCCCTGTTCACAAAGCTCACGCGCCTTATTATAAAAAAAAAACAGAAAAAAAAAACGAAAAAAAACACCCAAGCACTCCGTATACGGCTGGTTAACCATCGAAGCTGAAACGCGCGGCCTCGGTGTTTATGACACGCGCTGGTATATCTGTCGGAGCGTCTTCTGTTGCAGCTTTTCATTTCTCTATCACCCCATTCAAAAGATGCGTGCTCGAAACCTTACGTTTGGTGACATTAGCTTAAACGTCATGCACCAAACGTGAAGTTTAAAAACATCTATTGGATTAAGAACATCTGTTATAGGTTTACCTATTATTAAATCTATTATAGGATTAACTATATTAACTATTAACTATATAACACCTATTATAGGATTAAGAACATTATAGGTTAAGAACACATATAGGATTTTAGACCGCAGCTCTGAGGCGCCTGTGTCGACCGGCGTCGCCGGTGGCGTTGTCGGCGTAACCGATAGAGCGAACGATGACGAAAGAGAGCGAACGCGGAGTCTGTCGATATCACGAGCCACTGGCCTCTAACCTCGCTTTCTTCCTCCTTGACGCGCGCTGGCCCCTCGCGGTCGGAGCTGGTGCGCATGCAGGGCTGGTACGTGCACTGCCACTGGCTTCGCTTGTCGTAACGTAGTGGCATGTCGGCATTTGGCTTGGCTCGCCACGCCCGCAATGCACCGAGTGGCGTGCGTATATAGCATTCGAGCGCTGGCTGTTTCCGGGGCAATATGTAACGAATGTTACACTGCAACGACGGCGCATAGCCAAAACTTCAAACACCTGTTGGCGTTGCCCAAACACGAAGGTGAACTCAGAATTCGCATTAGGCAGTATGGTAATCGTCGGCGAATTTTTTATAGGTAGCGATTTATGCTGCGGCGAATTTATATACGCTGGAAAGACCTGAAGAGATACTAGTGGAAGCATGGAGATTTTTCCAAGTAGCGCATGCTAGCCCTGCTGCTTCACTGTTTTTTTCTGCGTACTCACAAACCACGCCATTTTTTCACCTCCTAGCCAAAAAAAAAAAAAAAATAAATAAATAAAAAAAAAATAAAAAGGAAGAGCAAAAAAAAAAAAAAAAAAAAGAAACGGCAGGGAAGCGGCCTGAAGTGCGCATACAATCGTGGATAAATGCAGCTCGCACTTTGAGCATACGCGGCGCCGAAGCCAAGCAATCTCGGCCTCGCAAAACGGTATCGAGATAAAAATGGGTGACGGGCTTATCGAAGCACGCCGAACTCACGTATGGCGCACGTGCATGCACGACGTGCGCGCGTGTGCGTGTGTGAGTACAGGCAAAGCGTGTCGTGTGTTTACTCGCTCTCAATCCGGATTTGCGCGACACGGCACGGTGGGCAGCGAGAACGCTAAAAGCCGGCCAAGCGCACCAAGGCGCGTGCATAGATACACGCATAGATCGAGAGAAGCGATAAAAGTCAATTTTAGCTCGAGGCAATCGCGGCCGACGACATCCGATGGAGGTCAGGGACGACGATGGTGGCACGTCACATCATTTCCAAGATAACACCATCTCGAAGGCCAGGTGTGTCACACAGTTGATAACGCGGAACGAGAGATGCACTCTGAGAAATGATCGAGTAAAAAGGGTGTCTTTTTGTCCCACAACAATAACCGTCATCTATCTTGCGTTCCTTTCCTTGCATTATCGCCGCGCGCCCCGCAGTTTCAGGTGACGAACGATATTCGCGTTATCAGCGTGACATAGCATTCCTGATAGGAAAGTGGCCAGCGCCGAGTTTTCAAGAAATGGAGAGCAAGCAAGCGGGATGACGATTATTGTTGTGGGACCAAAAGACACCATTTTTACTCGATCATTTCTTACAGTGTGGGTAAACGCCTGGACGGTTATGCGAAGCTGCCAAAAACTGCCAGGACCGCGGCCGTTCGCGTAACGAAGTAATACGAATAATATAATAACGGTTCGGGTTTATGAACGTCACAAAACCACGATATGATTACGAGAGACGCCGTAGTGGATGGCTCCGGAAATTTAGACCATCTGGTGCTCTTTCACGTGCACCTAAATCTCGGCACACGGGTTTCCAAGGATTCTCGCCTCCATCGAAAATGCGGATGCCGCGGCCAGGATTCGATCCCGCGACCTGCGGGTCAGCAATCGAGCACCATAACCACTATAGACTACCGTGTAGGGCCCAAAGTAATATGAGGCGGAATCAAAGCGACAGGACTTGTACTGAAATATGTTCAGCTTTAGTGACTTCCTTGCCGCGACGCAGTTCATACCGATGCCCGAAAGTAGACAAGCCGCTATTCTAGTGAAAGTTTTCCGCGTTTATGTCGTGTCTACATAACTGAAGTCGACCTTTAGGTTCCAGTGACTCAAGCGTAAAGGAGGACTTGGGAGAGAGGGCAGACTTCGCAGTAGAAACCCTTTATAGAAACGCTTTACACAGGCCAGCGCTCGTATTCTGTGTTCCTTCACTTGTGCATCGCCTCCTTTTGCACTGTCTTTCATTTTTACTTTTGTTTTCCGTTATTTCCGTGCACCTCAGTATTCAAAGTTTCGGTTGCTGTTGGGGGTACTTAAAATAAATATAAATTATTATATCCAGCTACTACTACTAGTACTTACACATCACGCAGTGAAACTTTCTCTGTGTGCTTCTATGCACCGACACAGGAAGCCATCACCTATCCAACGAACACTCGACATGCAGGGCAGAAAAATAGTGGTGACTACCGCTGCAGGCGTTCTGAGTTTCGGAGACGAAAGAACGTCAAATTTCTTTTTTCGCGCTCGCAACACACAAAACGCGACAGCCAGACGAATGTCCGTTTCGTTCCCGACCCAAGAACACCCCCCCCCTTTCTCCCCTGGAAACATGGCGGCTGCCATCACCGCCACGTTTCTAGGGGAGGAGGATGGCGAAGGATAGCACAATGAAGAGCGTCGTCCACGGGGAACGGGGCGGGCGTCGGCCGTCACATTCAAAAAAAAAAAAAAAAGGCGGAAGTGGTTCGCCGTCCCGCGATCATAGAGACGAGCCGCGTGCGATCAAAGGACGCGCCTGAATAATAATAACAATATAATAATGCAACAATAATGATCACACCCGCCTGTCAAGCGGTCACGTCACCACGGAGGACGCGTATGCGAAACAACACAGCAGGCGTGGCCGCGGACGGCAGCTTTCGGGTCTTGTCACAGGAGGAGGGAAGGCGTTCCGCGAGGATAACTGCACGCGGCGCACCTGTGGGACGCGGTGTACGCATAATACGCGACGACTCCGTCCTATCTGTGCTCACGCGCGCGGTATAAGTGGCACGGCCACTGGATAATAAGGCACGCTGCGTACAATGTAATGTTTGGAATGAGACGCGGTGGTGGTGATACAGCAATCGCCGCGTGTCTTACGAAAGCATTATTATGCGTCTGGAAGCGGACACCTACAGCACACACGTGATGGATGCGGCCTGCACAGTTGACGTGAAGTAGGAAGAGGAATAGATCGCGCGAACAATCGGGAGCAGGAGAGTTACTAGTGCAGAACCAACGTTGCGCTGCGCAGGACGACGGCAGTGTGCACATGCGCCGCGTCTGCTGTACTACAAGGTTTATTAGATATGCCGTGCACCGCTGGCGCGGGCGCGCGCACACACAAACACACACACAGATACACACACACACATGCACAAGACAAGCCGTAGAGGGGAGCTACAGGAAATCCGTACTTGCCTGCATCCTATCTGCTGAACCACGCGTATCTGCGCAGGAGTTGACGCATAGTTCCTTTACAGAGCGATGTTTCCTTCCAGATATAACCCCCCGCCCCCCTCTCATGCCCGCCAACTTCTGCACAGGATGAAAATGTGTGCTAGATGGTGTGGTACAATGCAGGCCCGTAGCCAGAAATTTTTTTCGGGTGGGGGGGGGGGGCACCTGTTGAAAAGCTTGAAAACCACCTATTATCATTATTTTTTATCGGTAAAACACCCCCTCCATCCAAATTTCTGGGGCTAGCCCCCCCCCCTGTCTACGGGCCTGGTACAATGTGAAATGAACACGTCTAAGGAACTTATTTGTTCGTATGGATGGAACCCCATTGATTGGTTGGTCAAACTTTATTAACAGTCCTGAGAGACGTGACTAGCACGCACTGCGCTTCTCCCGCATTGGGACGGGCTGGCTATCGCCTTTTTTCTTTTCCTCACCATGACTGGTGCGGCCAGTATGCAGGTATATACGGTAGCTGCAGTTGAAGAAGTCCTGTAAGCAAGAGGAGCTGTATAATACTCGGTTGGAAATTATCGTCGACGTTAATGTGGCCATCACGGAGAACACCATGCCTGGCTATAAATGGTTTGAAAGAGGAACAGGGAGACATCGCCATCATAAATCTAGTAAAAAGGATTTACAATAAAAAAAATCTAACGATGCATGCTATACGCCAGCCAACCTTCATTCCAGCTCAAATATCGATTCACACATATTCGACAGTTTTGAGCTAATAGGACGCAGATTCCGTTTTTTTCACATGTCGAATGCGTTCCCAGAAGACAAGAAGCATTTTGTCCTATCACACAAAAAAAAAAAAAAAAAAAAAAAAAAAAAAAAAAAAAAAAAAAAAACGCAAGAAAGAAATAAAAAGGAAGGAAATGGGTCAAAGTGACGACAAACAACTCTTCCGCCAAAAACGGCGGCGCCTGCAGCAGTCACGATCTTCGACAATGGGCGCCTAGACACTTCGACGCGAAAGCGGAACAGAACGCCGAAAAAAGAAAACAAAACATAATAAAAAAAAGTTGGAGAAGCGGCGAAAAGGTTCCTCCACTCATCGCTAATGCTTACAGCGGCGCCTGGAGTTCGTCGCGTTTCCGAGAGGAAATAAAAGCTTTAAAAAAAACAAAAAAAATAAATAAAAGGAGAAAAACCTGGCGGCCAACAAACGTTTCACCTCTCGTTCTCCAGCGAATGAAAGCGATAATGAAGCGAGACCACGGAGCCATTTTTTTTTTTTCGTTTCTTCCCGAATGAGCGTTCGCTTGTTTCCGGCTGGAAGAAAAGAAACGTCTTTTGAGATCCGTTTTGTTCGCCGCTGTCGCCGTTCGCCAACTTTTCTCAGCCGCAACAAAACTGAGCATCTGGGCCAAGAATACGAACTATCACGAAACGTCGTGAGTCTCGAAACCTGGTTATAAAAGGGGGGGCGAAATAAAAGAATGAACAGGAAAGGGAGGAGGTGCGAGGAGATTAACGGGAAGCCCTTTGTGCCGCCGCGTCGTGACTGCCGTTACCTCGACGAGTCTCATATGACCTCGATTATACTATAACTGAACCTCCCATTATAACCACGCACGCAGCGTGCCGCGGCCTGAAGAGTGGACTGCAGACGACGACGACAACCGCGAGGTCGTAATATAGCAGACGACCGAGAGCCGAATTAATTGGCTACGGCTCGCTGCTTGACTTGACAGCGCGCGGTGTAGACGTGACCTCGCCCCGTACGCAGGGTTGATAATGCGTGCTTTAGATGCATTGCCTCGTAAGTAGCCACCGCCTCGGAATGCCAATGCTTTCGGATCACGATCGTAAAGACGCTGTGATTAGTGGATACAGCGAATCATAGTCGCGTAAGCAGCTTTCGGCGTCGAGCGAGCGTTTTATACACAGGTGACACCAGGCCCGATGATGTAAGATGCCCCCCGCCCCAATGAAGCGTTTCGTATGGATTCCTATAATTACTTATCTCGTCCGTGAAATTGCGGAAATTAAACGGAATTTATGCTGAATGCGCATGTATTCTTTCCGCCCGCTATCTGAACATGACCTGCTCTCTGCGATTGTTCAGCGTGGTTGAGTGACGTCACTCCGTTGAGCACCACGTAGTGACGGGTGCATAGGCAACCTTTTTTTTTCTCTCATGATGGCCTATAATTAAACTGCCAAATTGGAAGGTCGATGGCATGGACACCCAACATGCTTGAAATGTACGGGGTTTGAGTCGTTATTCATTAAATAACACTACATGTGTGTATCTCCTACGGAGCCCTATGTATTCGTATGGGAAACATGGCTAGATTTTTTTTTTTTTTCATGACACATCCAGTAAATTAGCAATCACCTTCAAATACAAGGGTCTAAAGTTGGGACTTAAGTTTCGCAATTAATATTTCTTGGGGTTTTACATCCCAACACCACGACAAAATTATGAGGGACGCCGTAGTGTAGGACTTTAATGAGGATTTAAATTTTTGCGCACGGGCCTCTAGCACTTCGCCTCCATACAAATGCGGTCGCCGGAGCCAGGATTCGATTCCGCGCCAAAATTCTGCAAGTGCACACACTCATTCCCATTACAAGGCGCACCATTACGGACACGATTTCACTCCAATGTTAGCGGAGCAGTTGCCCAAGAATGCCTACGCTTTATTAAAAAAACTTAACTACACCCACTCCGTTGTATTTAGGTATAGTTAGCGGGTTAATCGAACGGCGAGAATCATTCTTCGCTCGTTACCCTACTTGATAGGCGATAGTATAATAATGTGAACGCGACGACCCCTTCCAAAGCCGCGTCCCGCTTAGGCCACGTTTTCCTTTTATCTCGCAGACTCGTTTCTTAACCGTATAATAGAGAGATGAAGCGATGCGATAAGCCAACCTCCTCCGCAGGCGTCTTCGACGAACAGAGGTCGCAGAAGCATTAAGCCAGAGGTCTACAACGGCTTTCCCGCCGACGTCGGCAACGTGAAGCAATACGGGGACAATGTCGGCATTAATAATTCTGTCAAGCCGGGCTAGCTCGGTCAATGACACGGCGGCGTCGCATTATGGCGAGCTTGTAATGTATGCGTGATGGAGGAGCGTCAATAAAGCGCAGCCCGTTAACAACGAAGCCACAAAATAAAAAACATAAAAAAATTTGAATAGCCTAACCGCTGAAAACCGGATGTCGACGAGCGCTCACACCATAACCATTCACAATACGCACAGGAACCACAACAAGCGTTCCTCGTAGCCAGCGTGCTGTTTTTTTTTTTCTTCATTTTTTTTCTTTTTTTTGCGAGGCCTGATAGTTAAACGGGAAAAAAAAATTAAAAACCCGGGTTTTACATGAGCAATATCACGACATGCTAACAAGGCACACGGTAGGGGGTGACTATAGACTGATGTTCACAACCTGTGGTTCTTTTACGTGCACCGAAATCGAAGTACACGGGTGTTCTTGCATGCACAAAGGGTGTGTCAAGAAATCTGTTCCGAAGCCCTCAATAAATGAAGGAAAATGCGACATTTGCTCGCTGATTTTATAATCCAAATTCCTATGGGTATACAGACATATTAATGAGAACTAACGAGCTCTTAAAATTTCCCGTCTTTCGCACAGACATCTCAGTACGACTTGAGGCATTAGTTACACGAATTAAAATAAGTAACTTCTCGATTAGAGGAGACAGGCGGCGGGCTAAAATGGAGGGGACTGAAGCCCCTCCTGCGAAGAGCCCGTTGCCGCTTTGAGATTTCCAATAAGGCGACCGCTGGTAATTTTTTGCGGACTGATGAAATCCGACCAAGTTCACCGGTGAGTCCGAAACCTATAAGCGCCGCTTCGGTTTTCCAAAACCGCGACATTATCAGGAGGAACGCCGTGGTGGAGGGCTCCGGAAATTTCGGCCACCTGGGGGTTCTTTAATGTGCACTGACATCGCACAGCACACGGGCCTCTACCACTTCGCCTCTATCGAAATGAGACCGCCGCGGCCGGGAATCGAACCCGCGACCTTCGCATATGCAGCCGAGCACCGTAACCGCTACACCACTGCGGCGGACAGTGAACTGAGCATGCTACATACGATATGAGTGAATGCGAAAACAATCAAAATTTTCGCCTCGGGGAGCAGCAAGATCAAAGGTAAAGAATCAATTTTAAAACAAAAAAGGCGAATTTCTTTCAGTGACAGATAAATGTCGTGTCACGAAGTTGCAGAAGCTTTGCAGCGGATGTTGCATACAAACCTACGATATCCGACGTAATCAAGTAGTAACGAAGTTGTACGGAACGAAGCCAACGCATAGAACCTGTTGTACAACTGAATGTCGAAATATACGCCCGCAGAACGGCACGATGAATGTTTGAACGGTAGCGTACAAAGTTGGAATAGGTCAGAACCTGTTAATGTATTCCGGGAGCGCGCACGCTTGCGCAAGATTTCCTATACGCAGCTGAGAGAAAAAAAAAAACGAAATTTTACGGGGAAACTAAAAAACGTACGAGAGCGGATACAGGGGCATTTTGCAGTCGGTTCTCAGTACAAACCGGTTTAATGCAAAGCTCGAACAAAAAAGAACTCGCATTGCTTCCTGAAATGCCACAATCATGTGAACGAAGCACGATCTCAGCGTGAAGTGTAGAAAAACGACAAAAAAAATAAAGGTTATTACGTGTCAAGAGCTCGTTACAATAATGAGCGTACACGTGCGCAGGGTTCTTCACTATGTGGGTGGGGGGGGGGGGGGGCAATTTTATTAGAGCCCGCCCTCTCTCGCCCCAATCCCAACTCGCCCACCTATCTGTCATTCTGCGCAAAGCCCTGCTGATCGAGTCCCAACGGACACATGCTTCGCGAAGGACGCAAAAATGATAATTAAGCGGTGACGGGCTGTTTAAAACAACTTGCCACTGATACCCGGCTTTCTAGGGGTAAAGGTGACAAGAGCTCTTGGAATGCAGCATCAAGCGGGGCCAAGCACATTTAGTAGTAGTAGTAATAATAATAATAATAATAATAATAATAATAATAATAATAATAATAATAATAATAATAATAATAATAATATGTGGGCTTTACTGTCCAAAAACCGCGACATGATTATGAGGGGCGCCGTAGTGGAGGGCTACGAACAAGCAAGCAGCTCGAAATGTGTTATCGCACCAACAACAAATCTGCATGAACGATGCCAGCCAAACTTGGGTTTAACAGCGCGAAAAGCAACCTAACCTAACCTGCGCCAGACCCGTAGCCAGGAGGGGGGCTAGCCCCCCTACCACCGAAATCAGGTTGAAGGGGGGTTTTTACCGCGAAAAATTAATCAAAATAGGTGTTTTTCAAGGCCCTCAACAAGTGCCCCCCTCCCGCGCCCGAAAAAATTCCTGGCTACGGGCCTGCCCTGCGCCAGCCACAGGATGATACAACTTCGGCAGCAAGTGCAACATATGCTGCAATAGTTAAACCTCATCTTATAGAATCTGTTTCGCTCCAAGAACGTGGTCACGTAAGCGAGACGGCAAATGTGATCCCATGCTGCGAATAGCGGTGACCGTGCGCCTCTATCTTTCTGGTCTTTTGCCCCACAAAGTAATGTAGCAAACCGGTCATTAGTAATGATGGTTAGCCTCCGTGTTCTTTAATCTCGATCTCAAGAGGAGCTAAACCTTCTTATCTCTCTCCTCCATCCCTGTCAGTTTCAACTAGAAAGCTGTTCCAGCCTCTTATCAAGGTTTCCACACAACTCGTCAAACTGACGACTGCGCACAGCGGTTACTATATGACGACAGAATAAACTTATTTTCTTTTCCCGACGGTCCTTCAGTTCCGTGTCGAAAGCAGCACGTCCATCACCAGGAAGTGTCAACGCTGCCGTCAGTCAGATTGCTCGTCTGTTACACGAGCTCGTTCTTTCCATTTTTACGCCCCTGACGACAAGGGCTCTACCACCGATCGGAGCGAGGTGACGTCGGTGAACCGAAATAACCTCTGTGGACAAAGTCGACGCGCGCCCGTGAGTCAGCCGCGCCGTGTCCACACGGTCAGCTGTGCAACGCACGGCCACCAACAGATGATGTCACACTCCGCAGCTTCACACGATAAAGTGTGCAAACAAAACAGCCATAGAGCCACCGAAAAGCGCAAAGGGACACTAAAGCGAAACAATGACTTGGTTTAGATTGACAAACTGCACTCTGAGAACTCTAATGACATATGTTTCACTATCATAAGTTCATCATTAGCGGAGAAAATCAAGGTTGAAGTTTTATTTTTAAATTTGGCGCCGTTATCTGCGCGCGTGACGTCAGAAATTCCAAATGTATTTTTCGTATTTTCGCGAGATTGGCTCGATGAAATTTCCTGAAACTTCGTATGCTAGGTCATGGCACCCACAGATGACAACTCACTTCATTTTTGTCGATTAGAAGCTACGTAGGACTCAGTAGACGCCTTCAGAATCTATGACGTCACGATGTTTGGTGGGGGGAATCTCAGGGTGGCGTCTCCACCCGCATTTAGAATAGAAAACAGGCCCTTATACGTAGCTTAATCTAGACATCACCGGGGCATATGACAACGTTAATCAGGAAATTTTGTGGGATATATTGAAGGAAGTGGGCATAGGTGACGACTGTATACAGCTTTTGAGGGAGATATACCGAGAAAATACAGTTTGTGTAGAATGGGAAGGAATAAGCAGCAAGGACAGCGTTGACATTAGCAAGGGGCTGAGACAGGGATGTCCTTTGTCCCCGCTGTTATTCATGCTGTACATGGTGAGGATGGAAAAAGCCCTAGAAGGGTAGCAACATTGGATTTCATTTGTCACACAAACAGGCCAGGCGCGATGGTTGAGCGGAAGCTTCCAGGTCTATTTTACGCTGACGATATTGTCTTATTTGCGGACAGTCAAGATGATATACAGCGGCTGGCAGATATATGCGGAAGGGAAGGCGAGGCTCTAGGACTAGGTTTTAGTGCAACAAAATGTGGATTGATGGTATTCAATGATCACGAAGACCATGCGGTCTTAATACAGGGCCAAGAAATACCGAGGGTAAGCGAGTACAAGTACCTCGGAGTGTGGGTAAATGAGGGGGGATAGATATATGGAGGTACAAGAGAAAGCATCGGTAACAAAGGGGAAGAGGAATGCTGCAATCATGAAGCACAGAGCGTTATGGGGATACAATAGGTACGAGGTGCTTCGAGGGCTATGGAAGGGTGTGATGGTTCCGGGGCTTACATTTGGGAACTCAGTGGTGTGCATGAAGTCAGAGGTGCATGCAATCAGGAATGGATGTAAATCAAAGGACTGTGGGACGCCTCGCGTTGGGCGCTCACGGGAAGACGACAAATGAGGCTGTAAAGGGTGATATGGGATGGACAGGTTTTCAAGTGAGGGAAGCTCAGAGCAAAATTAGATTTGAAGAGAGGCTGCGGAAAATGAAGGAGAGTAGATGGGCAGGGAAGGTTTTCAGGTATTTGTATAGAAAGAGCGTCGACACGCAGTGGAGAAAAAGAACTAGGAGGCTCACCAGTAAATATACGGCTAGCAGTGTGGGCGACATGGCAACAAGGAGCATTAAGCGAAAAGTCAGAGAGGCGGAGAGGACTTATTGGATGACAGCGATGGAAAAGAAGCCGGCTCTCAGTGTCTACCGAAAGGGAAAAAAACGAAATAAGGAGGGAGAGGTTTTATGATAATTCAAGGGGGAGCGCTTTACTGTTTTTTGAAGCAAGGTCGGGTTGCCTTACAACGCGTAGCTATAAAGCGAGATTCAGTAACGAAGAAGAACAATGTACATGCTGTGGGGGGAACTAAGGAAACGATGGAACATGTACTGATTGAATGTGGCGATATCCACCCATATATACGTGTGGGCACGAGTCTACATGAAGCCTTGGGTTTTAGGGACAACAACGGAAAGCTGAACACGTCCGCGATAGAAATAAGTAAGAGACGGTTAGAGTATTGGTGGCAGAAAAGTAGAGATAAAGGACAAAAATGAAGAATGGGAAAAATAAGGTCATTCTGCCTTAAGAGGCAGAGAGATGGACCGTGAATTTATATTTTTCTTTGCTATAATAACATAGATTTAATCATTGTAGATAAGGACATTAGGCCAACACAAAAAAGAAAGTTTTTTTCGAGCCTGGTGGCAGACATGTCACCGCCCCGTTATAAAGGGGACGCTCATAGCATCCATCCATCCATCCTTGTCACCGGCCCGTTATAAAGGGGACGCTCGTAGCATCCATCCATCCATCTTTTCGCGTGTTTTCTCGCTTACCAAGCGTCGTGTCGCGGTAAGAGTGGTGTTTTCGGGATTGTGAAATTGTACTTAACTAATACGCGAAAAATCGTTTTGCCCTTTAGTGTCCCCTTAACACAGCTCGTGACGATGAAGATTCATTGGAATCCTCTTTAAAACAAGGAGAGAAAAAACGCCGCCATGCTGGGCTGCGCGGGAGTGCATAGTCTGACGTCACAGCCTCCGCAGTGCTTTTTTTTTTTAGGGGGGGGGGGGGGGGGGGGCTCACGCATTTTAATCGCCGCCCAGAGAGGATTATGGCAGCGCCCAGGGTGCCGTCTGTGAAAAGGTCTATTGAGCTATTCCAAAGGCTCGGCACCGGCCTCGGTGGCGAGCTTTGGGCTGGGCGGAGCCTACGAGCCGCGACGTCGCTACGAGCCCCTCAGTATGTCCGACGGCGCCTACCGCCGTTTACAATGGAATAGCTCTCTAGACGGTCGGCCTCTGCTATAAACAGCTTTTATCCACAGTCTACCATGTCGCCTATCCCGTTTTGATCTTTCTTCGTCGAAGTTTCTCAAGGGGGCAAGTTGCTTTTGGAAATAATCACGTTGGCGTCAGCCGGCCCGTCGCTGTCAACTCTGGTTGGCAGTTAGTGACGCTTGCAAAACTGCGAGAACCGCGAAACGGCACTGCGTAGGCTACTGGCCACCCAGCAACTAAGGCCAAAGAACGCCATTTTGGCAAAATGGCGATATTTATGCAACACCAGGCAGAACCGTGCCGCAGTTTATCTGTCCTGAGCAGGCGTTGCAGAGATAGCAGCGTTCTGCTGAACAGTGCTAAACGTAAGAGATTACGCAGCGTCGGGTAAAGATAAAACACGAAGAAGCTATGGGCGATTCAGAGGTGGAATCAGCTGACATAAAGGACACGTACTAATCAGGCTCCCGTAGCCAGGGGGGAGGGCTAGCCCCCCCTAGCTCCCCCCCCCTCTGCGAAATTCGGATAGAGGAGGGGGGGGTGCTTTACTGAGAATAAATAATAAAAAATAGGTGGTTTCAAGGATAGTTGCCTGCTGGGCTAGTTGGTTCATTTCAACACATGTAACAGCGCGCGAAACTAGAAGGGACAATAGAGACAGAGTGTAATAGAGACAGAGTGCATAGAGATAGAGACAATAGAGACACTCTGTCTCTATTGTCCCTTCTAGTTTCGCGCGCTGTTACATGTGTTGGTTTTCAAGGTTTAACGCGGAAATTGTTCTGCAAAATGTCAGATTTTTTTTTTTTTTTTTTTTTGGCGTTTCCGTGCAGGGATGGGATGGGGCCATATCGACCACTGACATCCCGTTGCAGTTCACGGTAAAGCCTTCTCTCTCGGAAAAACATTTTCAGCAACAACCATTTCGCCAGACAGTCCAACCATCCTTCGCGCGTAAGATCGACTGATCAATTAAATCCGGGTATACGCACTTTCAGTGACAGAAGCGACATCTTTCTTTTAGGAGCAGGTTCTGGAGCAGCCAAAACGCTGTTTTGGAGCAGACATAAGTGTTTTCGGGGTAGAAAAAAAATGCTAGTTTGGAGCAGCAATTGGTGCTTTTGGAGCAGATGGCAAAATATTCTGTGCGAGTCCCGGAGTTCAAAGCATCATTTAAGCCTTTCATAAATATATATTAATATTTATTAATGATCCATATCGCACATACAATAATCGCCGCTGATTGCAAGTAACATAATTAAGCAGATGGAATGGTCACTGAAAACACTTAGCTATATATTGATGAGCTATTTAAAAAAAAAAAGTACATGTGGCGGAAATTATATAAAAACGATAAAGCTGAACACCAAAATTATGAAAAGTAACCACAGGCACATATAATCATCAGCCTGACTACGCCCACTGCAGGGCAAAGGCCTCTCCCATGTTTCACCAATAACTGTCACCAAAGAAGCAAGTTTATAAAAGGTACGAGATCAAAGCAATCATTTATTTCATACTTCACCGAACATAGTCTCTAGTGAAAATTAAAAAAAAAAAGGCAACTAGACAAGCTAGCTATCCAATTGAAAATGCCGGCATTTTTGTGGCATATGTGAGGTCAAACGCTGGTAAAGCGATGAATGTAAGTCACACATAACTTTGGTAACAGCAGCAGTTATTAATCAGTACGATCTCGCACGCAATTTCAGCAAAATAGTTTGCCTGTCAGGTACAAGTATATAGCTAAATATATACTTACAATGCTACTATACAAGCGATATACTAGTATGACGGTACACAGCTAGTTTCTAGTTTCGTTTGGGCTCCCTGGATGATCGTGAGGTTAAATTTCATTGTTTTCAATTTCCCAGCGCCATTGCGGAGCAGGTTTGGAAGCAGTTACTAACAAAAAATTACTGTTTGGAGCAGCACTTCCATCACTCCACGGTCCAGACTTCGGAAGACATTCAAGGCGCGCTCTTGCTTGACAGCTCGTCGCGAAAGTGTCGCGTATCTAAACAAAGCGGCTCGCTGCGTTTTCCGTCGACAAACGGAGTTTCTCGAACGCCGGAAACACGCAGCGCGTGCCAACAAATGCGACTATGACCAACGCGGCCAATTCGCCGGAGGCCCAGCAAGTCGGTGCACAAAAACAAAGCAAGCAAGCAAAGAAGACGCGGCTATTTATAGCCGAGCACGGTAATTGCAGGCTTTTACAAGCACCCGTCGCCGTTCACTTCTTTTATCGAAGTGGAAGGCGGAACCGACGAGTCGACTGGCTCTTAAAACAGCAAAAAAAGAGATACCGGTGTATCTAGCTTGAGATAACCACGTCGGAAGACTCCGGAGAAAAGCAAGAAGACGCAGCCGATGGGGCGTCTCGAAATTTTTCGCCGCGTCGGGTCTTCAAAACAGCGACGGATGAATCACACGGTTGCCGGGTGCGCCGTGCAAGCGCGCCCGGACGACCAAGACCGAAACCGTAAACAAGGAAAGAAAAGAAGAAGGAAAAAAAAAAAAAAGCGCCCAAGAGCGTCGGACGGCGCGATAGTAGACGAGTAGAATGTGGCATCCCTTCTTGACTTCTAGGGTGAAGCCCGAGGTAACGCAAGCGGTTTCTGCGTATGTTGTTCGGAACTTTGAAGAAATAGAGGTGGCTGTGCGACTCACCCGAGAAGCGTTTGATCTGCGAGCTGCTTGACTCGTAGGATTTGCTTCTTCATGGTGATGACGGGCCGGCGGCGTTTGCAGCCCGAACTTCCGAAGATGTCGTGGTCAGGGTCGGAAGGCTTGCACACACACACAAGCACGGGGGGGCGAGGTAGGCGAAACTTTTCGTGGCAACAACCAGGGAGAGGTAGGTTAGGGGCAGAGCGGGGATGCCAAATTAAATAAAACGACGGCTCGGAGAAAATAAACCGAGGGTAGGTATGTAGTTAAGGTAGGGAAGGGAGGGGGGGAGAACGCGTCTTCGTTGTTGCTGCCTGTTCACCGCACCATCGCACCCGGAGCAACAAACAAGAGCTCGTCACCACACAGCGGCGGTCGCGGGAATATCACCACCGCGGTAGCACCACAGTCGCGGTTAGTAGATCCGGCGAGGAACAACAACTGAGGCGGCACACACTATTCATGTCACGATGAGGTAGCCCGTGGAGAGTCGTCGCACGCAAGACACACCACCACCATCACACAAGCACACGCCACTCCAGCAAGCTAGCTTGCGCGTGCCGGAGGCGATGGGAGAAAGCGGGGAAGGCGAAAGCAAAGCGGCGACGTCGTCTGGCCGGCTCGTACTCGCTGTAAACGCAGGCCGTGATTGGCCGATGTAAAAACATGTAGCCAATCGACGGCCCTTTTGTTAAGACTTCCCGGGAGAGGCGAACCGAGTGCGCTGCGAAAGGTAGCGATGCGAAACTTGTTCATCGCATACGACTTGACGCACCCTGCTGGTTGTAGCAGAAACTAGAAAAATAATTTTTCTCTTTATGCGTTCATTAAACTATGAGAAAAAATAAACATTAAAACCCCACAGGCTAAATTAAATTTTTTGTGTAATTTTACATTGAAAAACAAATTTGTATAGCTTTTTTGCCACTTTCTACAATAAATAAATAGGTTATCTCGGAGTCTAAATTACAGATCTTAAAGGCTATGTTTTTTTATATGCTGCAAGTGTAGCAGACCCGAATAAAATTTACTAAAATTTGTATATAGCTAAAACCCCAACTAAAATAACGAACATTTTATTTAAAGTTACATAAAACGAGAGTTTCAATTGTGATTTCAGTTTCAAAATTTTGCTTCTCATATGACGTTTCATTTTAGCGGCACCACGCCGCAACAGCAACAACACTGTTCTTTAGCATCATGGCCGCCTTGGCGCAGCAAATATTGCTGCAGGCTGCCGAAAAAGAGGCCTCCTACAAGCCCGTGGACGTCGTAAAGGACTTGGATCTCGAGTTCGACATCGGGAACCTTCTAGCCGCAGATCCAAACCCTTTGGATACCGCCAAGCTCAAGTAAGGCGCCCCCGTGCGAAGTGTAAACACGGCACGTGTTAGCCATGGGATCGCTTCTAGGACGATGCGCCCTGTTTAAGAGAGAAAAATTCTCGGTTACTCAGTGCTATATCGTGACGTCAGCTGCCACTCAGCCACCCGAAACGGGCTGTAGCGCGTCAGTTTTGTAGTGACAGCGGCTGTGACGTCTTTCAACTTAGTGCGACAAATCGTGATGTCGACTTGGCTGCGTGTTTGACGCATGCGGGCAAGTGAAACCGAATCACGTGACAACGATGACTGCGTACCGCAGTTGCGGTGCGGCTGTTGGAACTTGTGTTTACGGCTCTTGTCGCTCGTTTCAATTCTGTAGGTTTTATATGCCGCCTGGTGGTGTGCATAGCGTCAACAGTTGACACGACAGAGACAACTGGTACCGAATGTAAAGGCGCTCTCTCCCCCTCCCCCCCCCCCCCCCCCCCCTCGTCCGAACTTTTCTTCGTTTGGTAGCCCCGCTTACTTGCTCCATTATGTTCCAGACATAAATAATGACTATGCATAAGGAATGAGCCGTGCACAAATTCATTTCCCAATGTAAGTTCGGAAAAACAGAAAAAAGAAAAAAATCTGTGCAAAAAGCGAAAGCTACGCGTTTTACAACAGCCGCACGAACACGGGTAATTAGAAACAAACATTAAAAGTTCCTGTCTGTCAAACATGTGTCCAGCACATACACCACAGCGAAATGGATCAATCTAACACCTTAATCAACAGCACTGCAACAAAAGTTCATTCATTGTGTTTAATAAGGGGGGGGGGGGCACGGGTTTAGGAGTGACTTATGCTTTCATGCTAGTGGATATGACAGCCTAACATGAGCGACTGGTGCAGATTGTCATCCTGGGTTCAACTCATCTTTGGGGTTTAGGCAGAATCTGTGAGCGTCTCACACAGACATTTTTGATGAACCTTTTTTTTTATGTGTAAATGTCTTTTTTTTTTATGTGCGAGCTCATAAGCACCATTGAAGCAGCCGCAGCACTACAGTCCTTTTGGCAGCTCTTGTTTCTTGTTTTTAATCAGTACGAAAATTCAAATTCTCCGGTGTACCATGCACGTCAGTTTACCTACCACCATTCCCGACTGACTTTTATCGTCTTTCTTTTCTGCCATGGGATGTAGCCCTGAACATTCCAGGAACTGACATTTGATTATAGCCATGTTGGAAAAAAAGAAAATGAATTAACGTAATTTAGTGATATTTGCTAAAATGTCCTTTTTACTTGGTAAAACATTGGCATGCGTGGCAACACATTCTTAAAAGAGCACCGACACAAAATTTTGGAAGGAGAGATAGATTTTTGTGGAGACATACACAACATCTACGAAATATCAAGTGCAAATATAGCCTAGAACATATTTAAAATCAATTTTAAAGTGCATGCCGCGCAACTGAGCGATATGCGGAGCCCCTCATGACGCATACATCAATGCGGCGGCAATATAAACGAACCTACGTCAAGAGTATGTGTTGTCTGGTTGCTGGCGCGCACCTTGCGCTTGCGCTACCTGCGATTTTTTTTCTCCGTGCCTGCGGCTTTGCATGTACTGGCTGTGCTGGCTGTCAGTGTGGCGCCCACGTCACAGGTTTGCGTGGTCACGTGCCCAGCTGTGTTTACCTTGCCGCCAGAACTGCTCCTGCCTAGCTCAGTGCTCTTTGAAACTGAAACTGTGACTGGGCGCTCTAAAAACATCTAAGGAAATAACCGTTGCGCACTTGCCCAAACAAGGTTTCCAGCCGTGATAAGTGGGTCATGAGCTACCTATTGCAACAAAAAAGAAGAACAAAGTGCAAAATTTTTGTGCCTGTGCTCCTTTCAATTTGTTACAGGCAGAAGCACATGTATGTGTGCTGGTGCTCAAATTTGTCCCACATGAAACCAATGGCGACTACACTTGTCATGGTTGTGTTTCTTGACGCTAGATGGCCACACTTGTCCACGTTGTGCCATTTGTGTCTCAGCTTTCATTTTATTACCATCTTGCATTGTATTGCCATGTGGTGAATCCATCTTCGAGCAATATTTTTTTACCCAATTAGGGAAATAAAGGAACTCCACTTAATTAATGAATGAATGGTACCATTTTATTCAGGAAAAAAATATCTATGAATTGAACGAGAAAAAAATTTTCATTAAATTTTGGTAAGCTTTTCTTCTTTTTTTCACGGGAGCAAGAGGGTTGATTTTGCTCTCTCTTTTATTTATATGCATTTTGTTTTATCTTTTGTAGTTTCTCACTGCAGTGTATGGGCAGACCAAACAAGACGTGGAAAGAACGGAACAGTTTCAGTTAGTGTGAGATTGCCACTAAGGGAGACTTAATTATTAAGGTTTCTATAATGACATGTTACGCTAATGCCCAACCAATCATTTTCAGTTAGAAAAATAGTGATGGCCTGTTGGCCAGCCTTTGCAACTACAACAGAATGTTATAGAGCATTCTGCAAGTGCATTCTGCCCATCATGTTGACTTCGAACTCATATTGTGGCATTGTTCACATGCCTGTATTATTTCATTGAAAAAGAATGACATTTGTCTTCTCAGCAGTGCCACAACACAGTGTCGAGAAACATTGGCAGGTTTAAAATTGTGGTTTGCAAACCTTAAGCCAAAGCAGTGGCATCCTTCACTGCGTTTAAGCATGGCAAACAAACATACACTATTTTGTACATGAAAAAGCGTCACTTGTTTGGCTTTGTATAACCCCAACATAGCCAGCACAGGTTTCACAATTAAGGCACTATACTAACTATCTCGTGTTATCAAAAAAAAAAAAAAACTCGAAGCCGAATCTAGTTTGGGAGTTGTCTGAGTAATGCCTATGAGCAGAGCTCTGGCTGCAGCCTTCCCTTACAGGGGCCCTGCAACACTTTTCCAAGAAACCATCGAATGGCTTCACTGAAGGCGTTTATTACCTCACGGATCGACTGCCACAAAAACTTTTAAAATCCATCAAGTATTAGCAGAGTTACAGAGATTTCTCACACGCTGTAATGGCATTGTCTCTTCTCTCGTCTCGACGAGCACATCGAAAGGCTAAGCAGGGAGGGATGGTACGTGAGAAAGAAGTTACGTCACTCTCGTGTCATAACATTGAGCACATTTTTTTTTTTTTTTTTTGTGAATGCACGGCTTACTTTCAGTGTGATCACAAGCATGGGCATGTCGTGGCAGGCTCAGTAACTATGCAGTTCACGATGCTCAAATCAGCCAATGGCTGTGGATTTGGGTATATGGCATCGTTTGTTGAAAGATGAGTAAACGATTTCCAGCTGACTGTGAAAATTAATTGTAAATTCCACTCCTCATGCTGCGCTATAATATTCTCCGGACCCTCGACTACCGGCAAGGCTTGAAAATTTGGTGAATTGACACTAACTTGTAAAACTGGATTAGAAATCATCTATATTTTCAGCACACATGCCACAAAGTTGCAATGAAGCATAGGTTACAAGTGAAAATCCCATTTTAGGTCAAAAGTGCCATGTCAGCCTTTAGATAGGAAGTGGCAAGAGAAAGGGGGGCAGGGGGTTTGACGCCATGCCGGGGGCCGCATAATGCTGCCAAGCGGGCCACATGCAGCCCGTGGGCCGCCGGTTGCCGACTCCTGCACTAAAGAAAAGAGTTACCATAAAAATTAGTTGTCCGTCCCTTTGGGCCAGGGGTCTCAAACTCATCTCAGGCAACGGGCCGCAGTCGCAGAATTTAGTCCCGCACGGGCCAGGTCAGGGAAGAATGTAAGAGCGGGGGACGGGGGGGGGGGTTAGTTGGTAAACATTGTCAGCAAACACTACCATTAAAAAGAAAACCTTTCCCATATCTCATATACGGGTCATTTCTGAAGAAGATTTGGAGCCAGGATTCCATCCAACAACATGTCAATACCGATCTGCAAAATGAGTACTGTTAGAAAGGCGCTAGCGCCTGAGTGAAATGAGCGGGTTTTAGGTGTGGCGAGTCGAAGACGAAGAAGTTGAAGTGGAGAGACTCACGCGCTGTTCACCTGTGTGGCGTAGTGCAGCCTGTGTGGCATACGAGTGATTATGTTTGAGTAAATTATTCTACATCCTTTTATTACGTCTCGTGTGGTCAACGACGCCGAAGACAACAGTACAATCTGGACGCCGATTCTGAAATACTGTTTTTGTTGCACGGTTACGCTTTAACACATGGTGACCACATGGGGTGCCTCACGAAAACAATGCTTTAGACCAGTCATGCCCGTGTAGCTCATGAACGTAATTGTTATGGAAATAAAAAAAATATGGGACGAACATAGCGATGTGTGGGCCGCGGGCTGCACACAAGAGGTTCGCGGGCCGCGTGCTGCCCGCAGGCCGCATGTTTGAGACCCCTGCTGTAGGCTCTCGGCATTAACACACAGGGCATTCATATCAGCATCTCTTAATCTTCAGGAAGATATTGCATTGAGGGGTGATGAGCAGTGTAAGCATTGCACTGTTTATATATCTCGGTCAGATGAACAAAGACGCCGACACAATACGAAAAGAAGAATTTATATTCGGTCAGCATCTTTCTTTGGCTTTGACCATGAAGATGTCTGACTAGACAATTTTTTCATTGAAATCTTGACTTCGGTTTATATATCTGTTTGCATTAGGTCCATTTGAAAAATTTATTTGGAAATGTTGCAGTCGAGGCTGCTATAGTTAGTTACGTGTTAGCTGCTGGGGTCTTATTTATTCCAGCACTGGCGTCCTAGCATTGTGTAAGTGGCTTCGAGATAAAAAGCAGTGATCCTCTTTTGCTTTTCTTCAGTGTAGGCCTTATCTGTATACCCTCCTTGAATTAATGCCTGCATGTCAGTGCAGGTCTTTTATAATCAGCAAATAATTAATTAAAGGGTGCTGTGCTTTTTCATGGATCTTGCTAGGCTTTCCAAAAACACAAGGCGCATTCCTCTAGAGGAGCATGTTTTTTCCAAAAAAACTTGCCTCCCTAGTGGAATGTGCCTTGTTCACATATTTTTACTTATTCTCTTACTCCCCAAAGGACTAAAGGCTTCTTTAGTGAGGGTGAAAACAAATATGTGCTCAGCCAGTTGAAAGTTTGTTTTTTAGGCAACTTATCACAGCGATAGTGACAGAGTGGTGGTTCCAGCCATTGGAGCCAGTAATTTCTGTGCGCATAGCAATTGTAAATGTGTAGCACTCTGCTGTTTTCTTTGAGTGTTTGTCACCTAAACCCTGTGCCGTAATTTTTTCTTATTTATTTATTTTTCCAGGTCACAGTCTCGAGAGGAGTACCTCAAGGAGCTTGCCAGAGATGACACACAGCTGCTGATCAACAGACTCTTTCAGGTAAGGCTGACGACAGTATGGAGTGCAGAGGAGCTTGATTTCAGTGGCATAAAGCCAGACCTCATGTGGTGCTTTCCAATTGTTGATTCGGACTGGTGACCAAAGCCTTAGACAAAAGCGCTTGTATTTTAATCTTACTGAATCTCATAGCAGAGAGAAAAACAACACTGCACATACGACACGGAATGTTGTTGCATGCAGTGGTGCCCAGCTTCTGCATTGTACAGTACTCATGGATTCAAACACGACATAAATATTTTTTTAGTATAACGACTCGTATGCACATTTATCGAGATAACCACGTCATGTCACAACGAATCTCGTCTCTAATGATAATGTTGGATCTATTCTACATGTTCAAGTCGAAGTTATGCCATTATGACCCAAACTGAAGACAGTGGAAGCAAAAGTATGTGCGTTACTTAGTCCTAAATTGTCCTGTTTCAGTCCTTGCATACTGTACCTTCCTGTGACAACTGAAGTTGTCATGACCAAGTTGGTTGAACGTTGTCTAGAAATTTCGCACGAAGGCCATAGTCAACGCAGGCTTCTCGCACTGTTTCGACTTGGATCCAGGGCTCATTGGCAGAGCAAGTCTTGTCAATTTGGTGTTGATGAAGTTGGTCCAAATCAACCCTTGTAGAACCATGTATCTGCTTTATATACGTTATCTGATTAATAACACTTCAGTTCTGAGTGTAAGCACTGTCCTGTCTGCTCCTTCTATTCTGTGTTTTTTCGGTGCGCTTCAACCAAATTTTTAAACGTGAACCGTTGGAAGCACAGACCTTCTCCAGTATCACTATTGGAAAACACCATTAGTGTCGCCTGTTTCACACGTCTTGTCGTCTGCTCTGTCGCAGCACAATGAATGCTCACCATCTAGTCCAGCTAAGAACACTTGAGCATATCTCAAGTTTGCTTCATTTATGGGAAGTGTGTAGGACTGGGCGTGTTGATGAGATGTGCTAGAGATTTAGTACCAGTGCAGGAAAGCTGTTGTGGTGCTGTGTGACTGTATATGGAGCAATGCTTTTCAGATAAAAATATTTTATCTGTAGTAAGTTCGTGCTCTGTTCCCTTTTCTGTCTCCTCTGGTGTTTTTCAATATTACTAAATCTTAATCGTTCGCAGTTTCATTCCGTGTCTGGTTTTCCCTTTTCTGGTTTTGTAATGGCTGTTCTCAACATAAAGCAAACTCACCAGCAATGTGACTACTCATTCCACAGCTACGTGTACTGTAGAATGGGAATTTGCATTAATTTGCACTGAAGTATGCACTTTCCAACACCCTATAACTTGGCTGCACTGTGCTCGCTTTTGGAATAAGGAAAGTACTCCAGCCCAGATTCTTGGAAAAAAGAAATTGCCTAGGATATTTTCTCTTTTTTTAGGGTCGAGGGCGAGGAATGTAATTTCTACAAGCATGACAACTAGTCCCTGACCTTTCTTTGTCTGATTTTCTTTATATAGCTGTAATCTATAATAATCACATTATTTAGTTTACTTTTCTTATTTTTTAATAGATTGGTAAATAAGCTTCTTGAGCAATACTAATGCTGTAATAAATCTAATTAACTTTTTATATAACTTCACTTAAATCCGTGCTGTACAGGGTTCACAGTGTTGCTTCAATTCTTTAAAGATCCTTGAGTGTGAAATTTTCTTTGTCAGAATCCTGAAGGAATTTACGTGTTTGGAGGGCTTGAAACATCTTCAGTATTGATTTTTGCGGAGCTAAGTTGATGTAATTTGTGTGTTTTAACATGAGACTCACTCAAGCCAAGTGTCTAGCCATTCCATTCCACTTGTCACCTTAGGGATTGGCAACCATCATGCATTGCGGTGGCTAGTCATGGTTTATGCGAAAAATGACTTGTCAAGCACTTTGTTGCTCAATGTTCGATTTAAAAAAAAATTGCTCATTCTTCAAAACTTTTTTGTTTCTAAGGTGTTGGGCATCGTGGTTTTTTTTTTTTTCACCAGTGAAGCATGCTTTGTCACGCTCTTCTTAATTCTTCAAATCACTTGAAATTTTTTCTATGGCAGCTGCCACCAACCTCATATCACATAGACATGCAAGGAAGAGGGAATTGCTTGGGTAGATAAAATGTTTTTGCAGTGGATAAGTGTCTTCACAATCTGTTCAATTACCTGCTCAGTCCCAGCAGAGCTTAGTTGGTGCTAATAAGTAATGCAATGTGACATGCCCTTTAACAGTGTCTGCGAGCATCATTAGTAGAATTAATTGGTTTGTATTTTCTCTCTATGTTTTTTTTTTTTTTTTTCAGTTGCCCACAGAGCGGAGGGAGGATGTCGTCGTTGCTGTGGTAAGATGAACAGGAGTCATCTTGAATGGAAGTTTTGTGTTCCACCGTGGCATAGTTTTTTACGTCAGCCTGCATGAACATGAACATTTCTGGATAGTGGAACCAATGCTGACTAGTGATACAGGACTATCGGTAAATGGACCTATCGATAGCGTAAAGAAACTATCGATAGTACTGCTATCGATAAACATTCGATATTATCGACAGTGGAATCAATAATACCATCATGAGTATTGCTGCCAATAGTATAATCAATGGTACTGTGTATAATTATTCAGTTGTTCGGCAGCGATATAGCTAAATCATTTCCAATAGCCTGCTAGCAGCAGTACTCAGTTCGCTTAATTTATGAGCAATCTTCTGGTGAAAGAAATAAATTATTGCTGCAATCAAAGCGCCGGAATATGTCCATAAATAAATTCACATTCAAAAATAACCAGTTACACTTTACAATTACCAACTTAGCTTTTGATTTTTATTTTGAAATCACAAAATGCAATACACATTTAGATTCATTACACATTTAGAGCACTACACATTTAGATTCTTTTTTTTTTTTTTTAAGAAGCATTTTAGGTGTAAATATTTTCAATATTACTATTTTTTACGCGTCATATTCAACTGTCAGGCAATTTCATGCGGGCAAATTCTTTGCCAAGACTTGTTCAGGGTGTTTTCAAATTTAGTGTTGCATACACTGGCCTTACCTAGGCGAACTACTAGCTGCCAGAGGTTATCATCATCTCACATGCTTTCATACCATTTCAGTTGCCTGCAGGGACCACAAGGATACCCAGGGAGAAACCAGTAAGCCCCAACATTTCTTGTCATTTTCTACCCATGCAACAATATATATACTACAGCAACTACTGCTGTTCTTCGCTTCTCATAGTTTCATTGCTTCCATGTGTTATTTCTGGTCGTATGTGTTAACACCAGGCTTTTATGTCAGTGTTAGCCGTGCGAAATTTGTTATTGTGTAACAAGGGCTGTAGCACTCTGCCTGATGTGTGCA
>JALIZH010016181.1:0-91499 GCA_030522465.1 Rhipicephalus appendiculatus
CAATTGAGACAGGGTCGGTCATAATGAAACGCGATGCGCGCGTCTCCCTTCTTCCATGATTGGACCAGCCGGGCACAGCGATGCTAGGCAAGCAAAGCGGGAGTGCTGTAGAGTCCGACGCGACCGGCGTCCGTTGGCGCGCCCCGGCGGCTACCTGGCACCGTGCCAGGGCACGGACGGAAGGACGGATGGACGTGTGCATGAGACATTAAGGGCTTTCGCTTTAAAATGTCATGCAAGGTTGTGCCTTCAAGCACAAGGAAGCAGCATGCTTAGCCATATTCAACGCAGTATTAAGCTATAATGTTTTTGATGGTATTCACGCCTTCAGCATTATAAGCTTTCGTCTTTAAAAGGTAGTAAATGGTGCGATGTTCCCGAACAGTTGCCCAGAAATTGGTGTCGTCATTGCAGGATTCGGTATCCCCCGAATTTTTTTGGCCACAAGGCATGCAGCTGCAAACAATACACAGTATTGGCTCGTAAGAAAACAGTACTCGCTAAATATTTGGCTAAATTTTTAGCATATGGTTGCATAGCAAATTTTTATTTTTAATAAGAGATAGCAGGATACCGCCCATATCAATACCGCTTTAACTATAAGAGTAGCACAGTTGTACTTATAAAGAATCATCGTTACAGGATTAAAATCGCGAAGCAGCTTAGAAAATGGTTCGGGGATCAATACTGCAAGGCATACTCTCCGGGAGCTCGCTTTTGTGAGCAAGACACATCACTCTAAGAGCGCTCGTGGAACAAAAATTACGTTCCGCGAAACTACCCGAAAAGCGTACACTAATTATTACGACATGCATGTTAAAATTGGGAGTTTTCACAAAGCTTTGTTCGCAACTTGTAATATGCGGCAGCAAAACGTGTCTTTTTCGCAAGCTGCATGCCAATTACGACTCACGCGTATTACAGTGAACTTTCACTTATACGAACGGCGGTTTAGCGAATATGTCAGAATAATGAACTATTAAAAAATCCCCGGCGGTTTTCCTGTGCATTCTAGTCAAAAATGTTTTTCAGTTAAACGAACCTCTGAAGAGTGAAATTTCAGTTGAACGAACTTGATCTGCGGACCCGGGCTCATTTTTTAGATCATTTCCAAGGAGGATCATTTCAGTGAAGTCTTGCGCTCTACAGCACTAGCGTAGCCGATGCGTGCCGGCCACAAATCGCCTCGGCGGCGCTGCAACATCGCTTGTGCATGCAGCGCCGCCGAGGCAAAGCGGCCGTGCGGTAGACGAAGACGAGCCACGTGCGCTTCAGTAGCGGCGCAGAGCTATCAGATTTGGAAATTTTTTCTAGTGTTTGTCCGAAACCGACAGAAGAAGAGTGCAAAGAAGAAGTGCATGATTACAAGGCATGCCACTGTAAGAAAGAACTCCGGACTACTTCGAAGGCCTGGGGCTCTTTATGTGAGACCTTATTCTAAGGGTGTGGCATTATGTCGCCATCGAAATGTGGGCGCAGGGGTGTCGAATTTAAGCCCGTGTTACCTTTCAGGAACCTTGTCAAACGTCATCACGATGAACATTCCATAGTAAATCCACCGTCATACAGAGGCAGAGAGAAAACAGAGCAGGAAGTTGGCTAGTGAACCAGCAGCAGAGTAATATTCCAGCACAGGACGGAAGGCACATTAAAATAATACGACGTACGAACGAATGCAGAATTCGACCACGAATTAAGATTGACAATGACGTCATTTTGCCACATAAGCGTCTAAGGGGGAGTAGCCTACTACCTAAAGGATGGTTATACGATAATTTATTTAATAGCACAAGATGGGTCGAACCAACGCCGTTATTTTCAATATTTTAGGGAGTAGCAGATCTCAAACTTGGGAGTGTCGTGAACACGCGTATATTTGCCGTTCTTCCGACTACAGCCTGCAAACTTCTGTGCTTGTTTATGATCGAGCTCGAAACGCAGGCATGGCCAAATAAACAATTTGGCAGTATTTGGACAGCACGGAATAAAGCCCTAGATGAAAAAAATCATTTTTGTGATAGTGCAGTTGAGGTAGCGTTGAAACCCAAAATTTTCCCGGAACTAATTCACACTGCTTGCGTAATATACCTGGAGACAGGGCTTTAGAATTGCATGAACGCAAAATGATAAAGGAGCTGAGTGCTGCAGATGCTATGAGTGTTTTTAGGAGAAATTTTTCTACGGGTCTAATGCACAAATGTTGTGAAAGAGCAGAGGGGGGGGCGAGGGGGAGGAGGACGAGTTAGACTCGCGTTCTGTGCAGTTGAGTTGGGTTCGCTAGCTGCAGCTGTTGCGAGTCGAACAGCTGGTGCTTGTTTTTCCTCGAAAAAAGAAAGACACCTGACTAAAGTTTTTAGTTCGTTGCGTCCTCGACGGCGCGAGTCTGGACAAAAGTCAGAACAGCAGCGTTTTACTGATTGCGGAAGGATACCGGCGCATAGAGTGCGTACATCACAGCGCTCCGGGCGACGTGTTTCTCCACGCAACCTGCCGTCTCGTTCCCTCATAGGCACTGGAACGCATTGCGCAAGCGAAATGTACCGTCGAATTGATGGGCAGAATAGAAGAGTGACTGTGGTGCACATAATGCGCACAACGCTAGTACATCTACTTCCATCTGCCTTTCGGGCTTTTTTTTTTTTATCCTACCTGCTCATGCAGGAGTTCAGAAAGCCGGCTTGGGATGAACTTTTCGATAATTAAAGAGCGATAACTTTATCGCACCTAGTGACGATCGCAACGATGCATGAAGTGGAATTTGAATCTTGATAAACCAATCGAAAGAGAAACATAGCTGAATGAAGTCAGTCAATTTCCTTGAAGAGAGCTGCTTACTTCAAGGAAAAAATTTACAGCGGCACTAAATAGAAAAACTATTTTTGGCGTATTAGTAAATTACAGTTTCACAATACCAAAAACACCACTCTTGCCGCTAGAATACTCTTCGAAAGCGAGGAAACGCGCGAAAAGGAAATGGTGGCGACGCCACATTAAGTTCCAGCACCAAACTCCGTGACGTCATAGATTTTGATGGCGTCTCCAAGGTCATGCGTAGCTTCCTAATCGGTAAAAACGAACTACATCGTCCTCTGAGAAGGCCTTGGACTTCAGATACCAAGTTTCGGGAAATTTCATTCAGCCAATGTGTCCACAAGACGTAACATACACTTTGAAAACTGAAACTTTGACCTTCATTCTCTTGTCTATTAATCGACATACGACGGTAAACTTAAGGACGTTAGGGTTCTAAAAGTACAATTTATCAATCTAAACTAACTCGTTGTATCACTTTAGTGTCCCTTTAAAATGTTATCGCCATGGTTTAGAGCGATAACGAGGAGATGAGCAAGAAAGTGCCGAACCAGCGCAGTACTACTTCTTGCCTATCTCCTCCACATTGCGCCTTAAACCAGAAATCAATTTCAACTTTAACACGCCGCGTAGGCTTGCAAATGTCACCCATTCGTTCTTCACATTTCATTCTCTTTTTGGAGAGTTCTAGTAAGAGTTCTAGTAAAGACAAGGGAAACTCGAACTTCTGCTGCGCAACTTATTCGACGGACTTCACCTTTTGGTACTCTCATAGCAAGTGCTGTAGTCACTGTTTCTTGCAAGCGGTAATGAAGACCCTAACTCACTCATTATGTATGCTGCAAGTCCATTTAAGTTCCTAGGATTCTGTTATGCGGAGTGTCCGAGCTAACTCTAGCTAGAGTTTTAAAATATGCCAATGCAGTTCGTGACGGCCGAGACCAAATGCATGTTACTGAGTACTTCATGGAGGAAGTCATGATACCTTTTTGTGTTCTGCTTAGTTGCTTAAGTACGCTAGATTAGTAACCAATTTATAAAGCGAAAGAACTGGGTCGAAAATTTCAATCAGGAAGCTGCAGATCGATTCGCAAAACGTCGCAGCAGACAGCTTCTAATTTTTTGTCTATTAAACATTAGGATTTTCCCGATTTCTGCTGATGCCCGTGAAATGAAAAAAAAAAAAGCAATACCACGTGACATGCCCGCTTGAGCGCCGTAACTGGAATGACCGCGCCATTGGGCACCCTACATTTTCGTCTCACACGAACTGCCTCGCGTATATTGATTTTAAAACTAACTGACCTTAATGGGCGCATCATTGTACATCGCAGTGCCGTGCCTAATCTTTTTTTGCAGCACAGAAGGATACCGGTTTAGGCTAGTTGTTAGCAACATATAGTGAGGTCATTTTAGCACACCGAAAGCATGAGGGGAGAAGAAGTGAATAGACTCAAGAGCAGTGTGTCTGTTCATTCCTTGTCCTCACTCTTTAATTAAGTTGTGCACAATTAACATTCTAATGAGCTATTTAGCAAGCGGAACGATCGTGATAAGCAGCGTTCCTTGCTCGAATTCCCTCCGTTACACGCGTGTCTTGATTGAAGTATTAGCAGGTAAGTTATCTATGGTCCTCCGTTACACGGCACAACACTTTAGAAGCATGCGTCTCATTTTCGAAGGTGTCTAAAGAAAGGACACGTAGTGCTGGTATAATTTTTTTTTGAGAAAAGGATATCCGTGGCCATACGAACATTTTCGTCGTCTGCATAAATACTCCAACGACAAGAAAGAGGGCGATCTAGTTTCTACTTATGCATTTATTAGATGGGGTGAAGAGACAAAGCGGTGGATCGTCAATCAGCAACATGCAACAGAACATAGGCTCAAAAGTGAGATCAACTTGTATTTCAATTGAATAATATTTCACTTTGCGCTGTTTACAGGCGCAGGTGCTATGTCGCGAAAAAAAAAACATAATAGAAAAACAATATTTTCGGTGCCGTTGCGAAATAAAGTGCTATAGCTAAGCAGCGTTACTAAGAGATAGCACGCGTTCTCCCATGCTGTGCCACAGATGGCTTGCGGTCTCCGTTTGCAGCTTGTACGTGCGCGTAAGCACGCCTAGAGGTATCGGCACTGTGCGCGGCTTTGCCGGCGGTAGTCGTGGCCGCAGGGGATGATGTCGGTGAAACGCGAGGTCCACTGGAACACCACCATGCACTCTTCACCGCGAGGGTACAGCCGCACCGAGTCCACGCGGCGGCAGCTGTACGCGCAGTGGAACACGAAGAACAACACCGCCGGCGGCAGGTCGACGCGCGGTAGCAGTTGGTCCTGGTTGTCCTGTGGACTGTCCGCGAACGCCAGGAAGGCTAGGCGCGTGGCCACCGAGTGCTCGAGTACGCTGCCCTTCAGGCCATCCTCCTGCAGCCGCACTGCAGGTGGTACCGCGTCCTCCTGCTCGTGGTGCGATGATATCGGACCACGTATTGTACGACAACATTGTACGATGGTATTGTATCAAGGCAAGACAAACGCTATTTTTTGATCACAACTAGCGATGCACACGTGCAAGTAATGAGGACGGAAAAGGCGGTCACTGACCACGCCAAGGTGAAAGCACAGAGACGTTTCGGGACCCGTACGGGTTTCCTTGATCCCAGGAAGACATTTTAGGATGAAAAGCGACTTACGGCTCTTGCCTGCTTAGTGTGACCAAGAAACCCGTACGGGCCCCGAAACCTCTGTGTTTTCACCTGACTTCGTCATGAACCGCAACTTTCTTCCTCATCATGATACCCGACCGGACGAACTTTCGTCGAACTCTTGACTACAAGGTGCAAGCGATATGCGAACAAGGACCAAACGACCGTCTCAAAGCCAATATTTTTATTAGAGCGCGTGCCTTCACGTTGTCGAAAACAAGTTCATTAACGCGGTAGCGTTAAAGAGCTGGTTTCGCTGAAATTCCGGCGCCGGCGTCGGTGTCGGTGACGGCGTCGTTGGTTTGGGAGCCAAAAAATCATCATCTTACCCGTGACCGAAAAATCGAGCAAGATGCAAATAAACTAAAAAATGGAAAATTTTTGGGTCCGAGTGAGAATCGAACCCAGGACCGTCTGGCGAGACAAGCAGGTGGTCTACCACAGAGCCATGCTATTTTCTGAATCTCCTTTAAACAAAAAGAACGCTATATGAATGTCATGTAGTGCAAGTAGTCTTCTTAACGCATGCAATATTGTGTGGCATAAGCGTAGAATCATGCCAGGCGTCAAAACATGTGAATTGCGCAAGCGAGTGGGTGTTTTAAAGGCCCAGCCATTACAAAGCGCTCAGACATATCCAAGTATAATCATAAGCAGCTAAAAGCATCAACACAGTGAACAGCTGCGCAGGTTCGCGTGTTGCCTTACGGACGCGTAGGTGGACCCTTCGCGGATTCGCAAAAGGAATAATTATGGCGTAGTGGGTATTTAACAACTGTACTTGCAGTATGCATTCCTACGGATGCTTTGAAACGGCCAGTATTACGCGCATAGTCGTTCGTTTCCTTACGGCGTGGCTGAGGCATGCACCAAGAAAACCGAAGCGAGGCTAGCGATTGAGAAGGCGATGCGCACGAGGCCCGATTACGCTATCGAGCTCTACACTTGAAGGCGAAGCTCAACCGTCCTCAAAGTTTTTAGGGGCGAAGCTCCTTAGGGTGTGGGTCTGTCCCTCCTCTGTAGTAGTAGTAGTAGTAGTAGTAGTAGTAGTAGTAGTAGTAGTAGTAGTAGTAGTAGGTAGGTAGGTGGGCAGCCACGTGTAGTGGAATGTAACCACTCCACGTGATAAAGACGACGATGACGCAGTATAGTGGAATGTACCCACTACACGTGATAATGATGAAGTATAAGCGCGTTCCAGTATAGTGGAATGTACCCACTACACGTGATAACGATGACGAGGACGCAGTATGAGTGGAATGTACCCACTACGCGTGATAACGATGAAGTATAAGCGCGTTCCAGTATAGTGGAATGTACCCACTACACGTGATAACGATGACGATGACGCTGATGACCATAAGTATAAGCGCGTTCCAGACCACATATTCTCTTTCTGCCATGGATGAAAGCGATCGAGCTTCGCCCACTCATCATCATTCACTTCGTGGATATGGCGTGATATTTTATTGTATAAACCATGCTGGCTAAAAGTTGAGTCATTTGGGCTGTTTGTGCCCTGTCTAACTTCTTCAATGCGCCATTTTCATGTGCGCACTAGCAGGGGCGTTGGCAGAAATCTTTTTTCGGGGAAGGGGAGTGCACCTCCTTAACCTGAAGTGGGAGCCGGGCAGGAAAATGGCCCATTTTACGCTCTGTATGCAATGGCCATAAAAAAGAAAAGGAAAAAAGAACTCCGGGGAGGGTGGGGGGGCGGGGGGGGTGCACGGGCCTGGTGTGCCACTCTCTGGCTACGCCACTGCGCATCAGATGGAAAAGGGGCATCAGTATCCAAGAAAGTCTTCTATCTGCCGATGGGATTGAAAATGAACCACGTTAGATGAACTTTTCTGCTCTTATGCTTGAGTGTGACAAAATACCTCTATTGCCCTAAAACAGGCCATCACATGTTACAGCGCATACATTGCTCTTTCTTGATTGCACATAGGGAAATGATCCTAAGGTGTGAGCGAAGCATTCATTCAAAAGGAGCCGCTGCGGGATTGACATTTTCGCCATTGCTCTTTGCCAGGTATGTGAGGGCCTGGCAGCGAAGTGTCGGCGCAGCATTCTTTCTCAGTTATTTCTTAGGCAATAGCGGTCGAAAGCGCTTCAAGTTTGCGAAATTCATTTCAACGCTGACGGCGTTAGCGCATGTTGAACTGAGCGCAGACGCTCGTGAGAAAGCAAGCTTTCGATCTTAATAGCAGGAGTTTACATTCTCAAGAAAAACAGCAACAACAAAAGATGAACGAACAGCTGAAAAGAACAGCTGTTCGCACAGAGTGGCCGTGTGTTGCTTATTGATGTGGAACACGCGGCAAGTATTACTGATCATCTGTTTTCGAGAAGTGCCAGCAGATGGCGACGCAATTTTGTGCTAACAGGAATTTTTGAATCCGGCTAGCTTGCTCGCAAATAAATTGAAGTTTTAATTTTGTTTAAAACTAGCAAGGAATCGTTCGCATTGACAGATTATATAGTTAGGACAGTAAAATGTGATGTTTCTGAGAAATTTGAGTTAGAACGGTGCAATAAAATTAACAAAATATTCTAAAATTTGCGATGAGCATGAGCGTCTCCATATTCAATGTTGTGGAAAAGTCACCCTTCATCACGAGAACAAAAAAGAAACCAAAAGATTGATCGCCGGCAAGCTGCATGAGCTACATACTCCATCTTATATGCTACATATTACATGTTACATTCTAGAGCTTACATGCTCCATTGAAGGCGCAGCTTGTAGAAGGCCTCTAACGCTGATTTCACTTACGCTCTTGTTGCTGGCGTGCAAGCAATACATGTAGTTGATGCTGGTAATGTCATTCCGGACCCAGTATTCGCGCCACTTCTCCCTGTATATGTCGGGCAAGTCCTCCACAATATGCCTGGCAAGGCCGTGAGCAACGACCTGGAGATAAAATGAAGTGCAATCATTATTGCGCGAAACACATGTTCGCGAAGGAGAAGCTTTCAGTTTGTTAATTTCCCTCTGATACACCGTGTTGGACTTCGACAATGCTTCCTGATGAAGCAGAGGCTGAGGGTACAATACGCTAAAATCTGAAGGTACTAAGCAGCTCCATGCGCCGCCATGGCCATAGCGCCCGAACTTCCTGCTGATGCGTTGAAATATCAGCTCTACGTTTAGAAGTCACAGTATAATTGCGGTGAAATCAAGTTTTAGCACCTGATTCACTCCCTTTTAGAAGTAACATTGCCATTCTAGTTAATTTGGCAAAGTAAGAGTACAGACGTGATCGACTTGTTATGATGTCTTCAACCCCTTTAACCGTCTTGTAAGAATAATCTGAATCGATCGTCTAGGAACACGGGGAAGGCGTATGCTTTTAAAAAAAGTCACTTCGAGTGTGCGCTGACAGGGCTCCCTTTTGATAGCCGTTGCGACGTAAACATGGAATATCTTCTTGTGGCTCCTTTTGTTTTGGGGCGTGTTCATCTGAACGCGTAGAAGGTTTCTTGCTTGTATGCGGCCCTCCCGTATAGTAATGAAGTTGATAGGAGACAGCGCTCTGAAGAAATTTTTGAAGAGCTGATGTTGGTATAAATACCTCTTTATGTCGTCACTCCATCCGTATGCATTGCTAGGCAAGGCAAAATAATGGGACGAGTGTTCATACTCTGTTATCAAACTGTGTATATTAAGCGGAAGATTATTGGGAAGGTCGCAATGTCACGCAGCCTAAGAGGACGCGTGTGCCTTGAAACATAAGCAAATCCGCAAAAATACTCGATGACGAAGTTGACTGATTTGTTTATAACCTTCGCACTGAACTGATATTAGAGTGTAAAGATATATTCGAATGAAATCTCTCTGACAATGCAACGCGCGCATTTCAAGCCACACAATACCGTGTTGCAGTGGCGTAGGCAGAAATTTCGTTCGAAAGAAGGGGGGGGGGGGGGGCAGTGGGCACGGTTTTGGTCCGACGTGGGGTCCCGGCAGCTAAGCGTGTCCAGTGTCATTTTGTGCTCACTATACCAAGGGATAAAAAAAATCGGGGGGGGGGGGCTCGGGGCCCGGTGTGCCACCCCCTGGCTACGCCAGTGCCCTGCTGAGCGCAGAAAAATAGGCGAGGCAACGAGTGTATTTTGCACCGACGCACCTGTCCTAAAGATGCGTAGTTGTACGCCGCAAGTCCATCCTCGTAGAAGTGTGGCGGCTGGAAGTACTTGTAAAAGTACCCGTCCACCGGCACAACACCAGCCATGAGAAGCGTGTGTGCCTGCACGATAGGCGGCAGGACATACCAGCTGCGCAGCGTGGACAGCCAGTCACGTAGGAATCCCGCACCCAGCTCATCGAGCACCCAGAAGGGCGCGAATTGTCCCGACGACCAGGCAGACTGCGGGAAGCCCGTGATGCGGCCAACCGGTACCTGGCGCGAGGGTCGTCGACGACCCATTGTGTTGGAGCACACGGGTGGCAGCGTTCTGAATGGACGCCATTAGGTTCCCGGCCTTCGCGATGCTCTTGTACGTGAGGTTCGTTGTGCCTGCGCGGAGAACCACTGAAGGTCTCAGATACATAACAAAATAGCAAGTTGGGCAAGTTGGGGCGTATTCATATTTGCAGAAAAACAGCGCACTGAAAAAACGAAGACAAAGATGAGAGGGAACACACACAGCGCTGCAGCTGAAAAGTGAAAAAAAAAAAAAACGCGCATGACAAGTGAGGAACAAAGTGATTAGGTGATACGCTCGTCAATAAAAGCAAACTCTTTATTGTGCAATGTCACTGAGGTTTGGCTTATGCAGGCATATCACTTGACTTGTTAATATGAAAGTCTTAGAAACTTCACGAGTGAATTGATCGTGGTGTTTCAAAATAACAACTGTGTTAGAAAGAACAGGAGGGCAGCGCTGTGTGTATTACCTCACATCTTTGTCTTCGTTTTTTCAGTGCGCTGTTTTTCTTCAAATATCTCAGATACATGTTGAGCTGCGCCGCCCCCGGGCCTTCTCATGTGGGTTCGATGTTGCGATAAAAATTGGAGGCACTGTTTTTCACTAGATGCCGTCATGCAAACAGCACAGCCGCTCGAGAAATTACGACACTGAGATACAACTCGTTCCTGATGAATGTCAACGGGACATTTCATCGAGAACGGCAGCGCCAATTCCAGCATGAAGGTGCTTGCCAAACTAGGTTCCAGATTTTCCGCGTCGACGAAGTCACAGTATGCTATAGAATTTGCATGTGTGGGAGATGTGGCCTGCATATTATGATACGTGCGTGTTCAGGCTTCTAAAATTTAAGCTGCGCACATTTTCCGCGGCCCTAACTATAACGTTATGGTGCGTTAAGCCTTATGATACAATTAGTTCAAGCTTTTGAATAATTATGTTTCCCTCAAATATAACAGAAAGCTCACACGTCTCCGTAAGGAAACAACAGCAGATAATTAGAAATGCGAGCTTCTTGATTCAGTGGTAGTTATGATAGCACGTAGGCTTCTGAATTATTGTAGCAAGCTGGCATTAGCACGGCATGAAACCATGCTATTGCCACACGTGCTCCTTCCTATTTTCATGTTACCTCCCCATTACAATGTAACTGCTGTCTTGCGCAAAGCGCGCCCGAAAGACTGGGAACTATCTAGCTAGTCTTAGAACCTTCCAATGAGATTAGGTGCACAACGTGAACATTAGAGTTGGTTCTGGAACTTACGCGGCCGCTAGCGATAACGCTGGAATGTTCGATGATACACGCATAAAAGCCGACGCGCTTGACCGCTTGTCACTTTATCGACGGCCGACGTTCTGTTTTCCGCTATCATTGCACAGTGTGTTTTGCTGTAGTCCGACTTTCCGTTTCCCGGCCACAGGTTCGGCCAAATAAAGAGCTCCCATCTTGGACACGCCGACTGCTGCCTTCGTCAACGTCACGACTACTATTGTTTCAGGCTGTGCTAGGAGATAGGCAAGAGGGTTTATTTCAAAGAGCCTTATACGTGATACATGGTTTGCGATACAATGTTTTAGGCTGCATGGATAACGGGAGATCTGGCATTGCAGGCTTCCAGTGTCGAAGTAGTAGGCAGTGCTAAGTGGAGACAGTGATTATTATGAAAAATTTACGCAGCTTCAAGGCGCACATAAGGACGTCTATGTGAAGTGATGCACGAAGGAAGGCCGCCTTCCTTCGCGCAACGGCCTTCTTGGTGGCATCCTCCGCGGCCTCCGTCGTCTACGCTGGAACGTTCGGACACGTTCGCAACGTTACCTTTGATACCAAACAAGCCTCCGCAGTAGCAGCTCTGTGCCCCGAGCTAACAGCTTTCTCTGGACATCCACATTCACAGAGTGCAATGACTCCTAAAATTTGTTTCTGGATAATTTCGCTGTTTGTCAATTCATCTTTCAAACTAATGAAAACGGTTCCAAGATGGAAAGTGCGATATGAAAGTGCATTAGTGAAGAAAGGATTGTGTATATGTCTATTTATTGGCTATCACAAATTTTTACTCAAACGTATAAGTGCGGCGAAGCAAAAAAGCACTTCCCATTGGCCTGTAAACGCATATTCCCTCCCATCCGGCAATGCCTCTATCGAATGAACTTCTCTTGGACTCGAAGTCAGTTTTATCCCATTTAAACGATGTACACACGCTACAGGTCATGAAAGTGAACAGTAACACGACCTACTTTGAGAGGCCGATGCTGCCAGCATAATACCTTGTTAAGCACGTGCCTCCTGGCCCTTCTGCCTATTGGTCATGGCCAGGCAGTAGTGCTACCGTGAGTTAAATTATTTTATTTTAGCACCGTTTCTTATCGGCTTTTTTCTGTAGTTCTAGCTTTCCTTATTGTCCATTCTCCCATGTCTTTTTAGTATATATATATATATATATATATATATATATATATTTTGCGCACGTTCAGCAGCGACTGTTTGTTTTTAAGGTCCCTTAACAGCGACGTCTCAAGTATCCATTGCCATAAATCACTTCATTTTTGTTTAACTAACATTGCCCTTGGCGCTCTTTGCGCCAAGAAACCCCAACCATCAACATCAAACGTATCAGTAGATGTCCACACTCAGTACTCACCGGTCAAAAAATGATAGTACGACTCCACGAACTCCCCTCCAGTGTGAACAAGCACTGTCTCGCACCTTCGCAGTGTTGTCTCCTGCAAGAACAAGGCTACTCGATGGCATCTCTTCCCTTAAGTTGTACTTTGGGCAGCCGGTTTAGCACACTCAACCGGATCTCCTACTTGCCTGACTCCTTGTTTGAAAATTGTGCATGTATTCTAACTAAACGCTGACAAAACGGTAGGCGAGAGGCACCATTCTGAAAGTTATCGTGAGCCACAAGGAGTACGATGTGGACTAATGTGAAAGGTTTCAGCTATAGTCCCCCTTTTTTTTTTCGTTCAGAAATGGGTCATAGCATAGTTACAAATTTGTCACTTTTGCGGCCTAGGTGCTCGGTCAATAAGATAGCCTACATTGTCTTCTACACTGCTACAGCACCGAAACGGGTACCTTGCTTTAAATTTTTTTAATATTAACGAGTAACTGATTACGCAACATGATTGTTCTCCATGTAATGTATGAGCGTGCGCGGACACGAATGGGGGTGGTTTAAAAGTGATTTTGTTTCTGCTTTTTCAAACATTGACATCAGTTTTAGTTCAGACCATTGTACCGCCATTCGACGACGAAAAACTGCGGAGAAGCGTCGATCGAATAGCACAAATTGTAGCGAAATTCTAGGATGCGGCTTCAACAAACGGGCATACAAGAATATTTTGCAACGGCGCCTCTGTGTTTCGGCCAATGAAAACGGTTTTCGCGACAAGAAATCTAATGAGACGGCTCATATCTCCCCGCTCGTGGAGGCCCTTGCAACTATAAATTTAACTTCGATGTCTATATTAAAGAAAAAAAAAGTTTTTGAGCTCGACATCGCGTCGGGTGTTCAGAGCTCGCAAGAAGCGCAGTTTCGTCCATGACCAGTGTTAAGGCTTTGGAAGGTTGACTGCGGAGGTTTTGAGGAAGCTACTCGAAGTCATTTTCGGAAGCACACTTGTTGTATTTAACGAATAATGAATAAAGCTCAGGCAAGCGCATTACGCAGGTACACTATTTTAAGAGAGTTAATTGTTTGTTGGGCAAGTTGCTACATGGTTACACTCTAAGAAAGCCACTAAAGCATGTAGAAGTAGGTAAAACTGAGAGGCAGATACAGAAACAGTAGCACAGGGGTGACACAGATGCAGTGCCGCCTCTGTATCACTGTCTCTGCTTGTGCTGCTCAGTTTTTCCACTATTTCGACGTTTTAGTGGCTTTCTTCGTGTGTAACGCTACCTTAAGTTGCGGTTATCTGCGCCCCCGTAGTCGCACCCTCACTCGGACATATTTCCGAGAACGCAACTAGTTTGTCTTCACGGCCTTTGCGTGTAAGCTAATTTTGTTCTTGTTTGTCTTCTGTGCGTAGTATGCAGAGAGGATGACGCGCATATTTTTGAAAAATTCACTTTGTTTTCTACTCTTTCCTTATAACAAGTTAATCATACTGATAAGCATAGTTCGGCTTCATTTCGGGGATTAAGGAAACGCGAGAAACAAAGTGAAATTGACCGCTTAAAAAAAAACGCAAAGCAGAAGAAAGTCGTTTTTATCTGCCAGCTCTGTCGCTCCCTCCCTCCCTCCCTCCCTCCCTTCCTCCCTCCCTCACTCACTCACTCACTCACTCGCTCTCACTCACTCACTCACTCACTCACTCTCACTCACTCACTCACTCACTCACTCACTGCTCACTCACCTCACTCACTCGCTCTCACCACTCACTCACTCACTCGCTCACTCACTCACTCACTCACTCACCACTCACTCACTCACTCACTCACTCACTCACTCACTCACTCACTCACTCACTCACTCACTCACTCACTCATACATCATTATTCTGACTGACTCACTCATGGTCGGACCTAGCGGAAGCACACCAACGTGATGCCTTTGAAGACTGTAGGGTGGTATGCTTTGCAGTGGTTTGATACGCGTATATTCCTGCATGCATCTAGTGAACGCTCACTGACCGGAAAGCGCCCCGGCATCTTTATGGCGTCGTACGTGGCTTCCTGGTAGGCCTGCAGCACCGACCTCTTTGGCCCGAGCAAGAAGAGCAGAAGGTGCCAGGCCACGAGGCGGCGCATGGCGAGTCGCCGGCGAGGATGTGACAACAGGTCAGCCAGCTTCAGAGCTCGAGGGTAGGCGAGCACGCTGTCGTGTACCACGAACTCAGCTCGAGCGTGCTCTGTCAGAAGCTGGCGCCAACGGTCTGCGTTCATACAGCGGCACATCGCGTGACGGTAAGGCTTGGACGCATGCTGTGGCACACTGACCAGTGAACCTCGTTTTTCTTCTGAGCTAGCACCTCCTTCTGTCGTGTTGAATGTACAAGAAAAAACAAAGCCGGCAGATCCCACGGACTGTGGGAATCGATGTAATGCGAAGCCGCCAGAAAGGAGCAAATCATGCTGCAAATAATATGCATGTCATTGTTTACATGTTAGGACCTGTCATTTATGTTCGTCATACAGTCACGTCGCGCAATACCAATTTTGGTGTATATCAAGCTAGCGAACTGGACGCAAGCGAACCATGAGCGTGGCATGTAAATGGCGTTGTAGATGACATGTATGCCAAGATTTTCATGTTACCACCTGCCACTTATGTTCGTTATAGAGTCAAGTCACTCAATACCAAATTTGCTGTATCTCAAGCTAACGAAACGGCCGCGAACACTTCATGAGCGTGGCATGCAAGTCATGTCGCACATCACAAGTCATGATTTCCATATTACCACTGGTCATTTATGTTCGTCATACAGTCGTGTCACTCAATCCCAAATTTGGTGTATATCAAGCTAACGAAATGGCCGCGAGCGCGCCATGAGCGTGGCATGCAAGTCATGTCGCACATGACATGTCATGATTTCCATATTACCACTTGTCATTTATGTTCGTATACAGTCACGTCACTCAATCCCAAATTTGGTGTATATCAAGCTAACGAAATGGCCGCGAGCGCGCCATGAGTGTGGGATGTAAATCATACTTTTCATGACAAGTTAGTCATGATTGTCATGATATGACCAGCCAGCTACGTTCGCCATACAGTGATGTCATGCCATACCAAATTTGGTATAAATCCCATTAATGATACGGCCAGGAGAGCACAAAGTCGTAGGCAGCTAGATAGATAGATAGATAGATAGATAGATAGATAGATAGATAGATAGATAGATAGATAGATAGATAGATAGATAGATAGATAGATAGATAGATAGATAGATAGATAGATAGATAGATAGATAGATAGATAGATAGATAGATAGATAGATACGCTCAAAGTCGCCGAAGTTCGCTAAGAAATGCTTCGCATTTAAAATAGTACGGTGCCACCGTAGTGGCTTAATAGAGACGGTGCTTTAGTCTGCCCACGGCGTCGTGAGTTCAATTGATCGTCGTAACGGACCACGTTTCTATAGAGGCAGATTGCAAGAGAGCGTGTGTACGTGTATATTAAGAAGATCGAATGTCAGTGATCATGAGGTGGCCGAAACAGAGCCACGTCTTTGTCGGCAGACTAACGCGTATCAATGTATCAATCAGCTAACTGAACTGGGACGAATACACTGCGAGTGCGTACAATGAGTGCGAATACACTGCGAGTGCGTACAAGACCTACCTACTAACATTTCTTCCCAAGTTTGTTTGTTTGCCGATGACTGTGTCATTTACCGGAAAATAGCCAGCGATTCAGACGTCACATCACTACAAAATGATTTAGATACCATATCACAGTGGTGCCGCACGTGGCACATGGAACTGAACGTCGCTAAATGCAAAAGCATGCGCGTAACCAGACGCAATGTTACCACTCCGTCCTATTCCCTTAACAATTCACCCCTGCAAACCACAGCTTCTTATCGCTACCTCGGCGTCCACATATCTAATAACTTGTCATGGAAGCATCACGTCCATCACATATTAGCTAAAGCAAACCAAACTTTAGGTTACTTAAAAAGAAAGTTCTATCTTGCTCCGCCATCGCTAAAACTATTGCTTTATACTACCTACGTTCGTCCTCAGCTAGAATACGCCTCATCTGTCTGGGACCCGCACAACTCTACATTAACACAAAGCATCGAGGCAGTGCAAAATCGCTCAGTTCGCTTTATTTCATCTAACTACGATCGCAATGCCAGTGTCTCAAACATGAAAGCTGATCTTAATCTACCTTCCCTAGCGGAGCGTAGAAAGCAATCGCGCATCTGCCTTTTTCACAAAATTTACTACCATAACGCCGCTCTTCGTTCCCTGTTCATACGCCCACCTCCATTTCGCTCACGCCGACTTGATCATCATCATAAGGTTGACATACCATTTTTTTCAACTACTGCAGGCTCGCAATCATTTGTTCCCAGGACAGCAGGTGATTGGAATCGCTTACCAGCCTTTATAACTGATATAACCGATACAACTGCTTTTAAAAATGTATTATCCAGCGTACTCTAGCACTGCATGTTTAGTTTGTTTCTTCAACGCCTTGTACTTTACCAAATTTTTGTGTTTATTTTGCACAATGCTTCCACTTTTACGTTTACTTACATGCTATTATTGTTCATGCTTTTTGTTTACTATGTACACCCCCACCCCCCTCTGTAATGTATTTATACTCTGAGGGTACTATAAATAAATAAATAAATAAAAAATGCCATAAGCCAGAAAGAAGCGTTGGACTACTATTATACTTATGGCCCTTTCCGTTCAGTTTAAATGTTTCAAGGTACATAAAAGGAGACGTATGTTTCCACTGGGCCACTGAGGACTTGCGTAACAGTTTAGCAGACGCGCCTTGACATTTTCTTTGCACCCCTTCTTGTGAGTGTGTGGATTTACTGCGGCATCTTGTAAATTCAAACACGAATATTGGTTGCTTTGTGGCTCATATTGCAAGGCGAAGGAAAAAATAATCCAAGAGCCGAGTAATGTACCTATCTAGAAAACACAACAAAAGAACTAGTTCTTCTCGCAGGCTGGTTCGTTACTATCAAGCCCTTTGCCTGAAAGAGCTACACAGAGAGCTCTCACATACTGAGACAGGGTACCGAAGACAGCAGGCAGTGCGTTGCCTGCACCGTCTGTACACGAGCAGCATCAAGTACGAAACACGCATGTGGCTCACGGACAGCATCGACTCTATGTGATAGAAATGATCCAACCATAACTCGGTGATAGCCAAATGGATCCCGAGTTCGTTGCGGAAATAATTGAGATCGTGGCTGGAATTATCTTCAAAAAGTTTTTCGTTCTTCCTCTTCATTCACGAATGCTCTCTTCAACTCATCTAACACGGTTGAGAACTCGCGCTTGAGAGCAAGTTGGACGTCAGCTCAGCACGGTAAAAGCTTTGGCCTGTCGCTGTATACAGATTCGGAAGTAGTACTTCTAAAGATCAGCACGTGGAGATGGCAGCGCTGAACTCACACCAATGCTTGTGCGCCGCTTTTATGTGCGCTACGTCTGAGCGCTTGTCAGAAATTAACTTAGGTCGTCACAATGGAACACTGTTACATTATTAAGAAAAGGCCAATGCGTAGAAGTAGCCACTCTGACGTCGCATTTAGTTACCGATGATACTTGTGTAGCTGGGCTTAACGATAGTGAAGATGTGAGCATGCCCTTTGGCAGAAGGTGGCGTCCAAAGTCGCCGAGTGCTGTTTTCTTAAAAAAATAGCACTAGATTTTAATTAGTAGTTGCTCTTAAATCGCACGCAACGTTATTCATGGTGTTAAGAGTTTTGCATGCGGTGCTTGTTATCCCCACGTTTTCGCCTCTTGTTTTCCAGCTGTATCTCGCTGTAGTATTTTGTATTTTGTAGCTGTCTCTCGCTGTAGTAAATAAAAAGAGCTGTTTATTTTATATTTGTCGCTGTATAGCTTGAAGTCTCAGAAATGCGTTATGTGGCGCACTTCCACATTCCTGGCTCCCAATGACAGCATACGGTCATGTTCGATTTCTCGCCCCAGGTAACGGTCTACAAATAAATTCTGTTTACATAGTGAGTTTGTGCATGTACGAAATGTACGCGGCGGTCCAGTGGTTATGGTGCTCAACGGCTGACCCCGCTGTCGAGTGCTGAAGGTTGCGGCATCGAATCGCGGCCGTGGGGGGACGCATTTCGATGGAGGCGAGATGATAGATGCCTGCATACGTATATTTGGGTGCACATTGGAAAGCACCAGATGGTCGAAATTTCGGGAGCCTTGCACTCCGGTGTCCGCAATAATCATATCGTAGTTTTGGCAAGCAAAAACTCCAGTTATTACATTATGATTGTTATAAACGCATTTAAGTCATCCGCAAGGTGTCCTTTAATGTAAGGGTGTAGTTGGCGGATAAAACAAGAAACTATGTTTCATTGCATGCTCAAGAGTTTCTCAACGACATGACGCCCAAAAGAGGATGGTTGGCGAAGTGAACGATGCCATTAAATTGGGTATATTTAAACACACTTTCTCGGCGCGACAAACTTTCCTGCGCAGGAAGTGAATAATTGGATGACATACCGTATGTCATACCGCTCCGACCTGTGCACTAAGCCGTGCTACAGCTGTTTTAGGCGCGGCAATATATCACCTTAACTGTGCGAGCGTTCACATATACACCTCGTTTTATTCATCCATCTGCAAGCGAAACAGACGACACAAAGGAAACAAACACATAGTTATCTGGCCGTGTAAAATGCTTCATAAATAAGTCGTACGGTCGCTTGTTTCTATGGCCTTAAGCCTACGAACAGCTGCGGAACAACGCTTACTGAGAACGCCTCTTATCGAAAAGATGATTATTCGTTGGATTACTCTAGATAAGTAGAATGCTAGGTTATTGGCATCGCGGCTAATTCGCTGAAAAGGTACACTTGAACTAGGCAGTAAGAACCAACCCGACCTATTACTGGTACTTGTAGAAAAGAAGTATGACACGATGCGTGTGGTTACAGAAAAAAAAAAAGAAAGACGTTTGTAAGGTCTGCCTTACTGTGACAAAAAAATTAGATGTTATAGATATGTCATGATGAGCAGGAACGATTGCTACTGCACAGTGTTTGTGCTTGGTTAGGAGTACCGATGCGTATCTTAATGCCTATAACGCGTGCATGTAATGGCACCTGCATACTATGAAAAATGAAGGTGAAATTCTCAAGCAACTAAGTTTCTGCTCAGAAAGGTTCATCTAAATTGCAGGAACTATATTAAGAATGTTTTCAGGATTCACGGTGTCTTAAAATTCCAAAGTTCACAGCGAAGATCGCACGAAAGACCAAGCTGAAAGAGGCCCTGCTACACTTTTTCAGCATGGCTAGAAAACGCTGCCGATAGGTAGTCTAGGCTCCTGGGAACACGCGAGCCAAACATTATAGCGCAGCACGTGGCCGGGAATTAGAGATAATTTTCAGTCAGCTAGAAATCACTCCCTCTTTTCCCACAAATGAAGCCATATATCCAAAGGACAGCGCCGTATACCTAAATTCTTGGCTATTGGCCGATTTGAGCATCGATAGCAGCATAGTTACCGAGGCCGCCGTGGAAGGCCGCCAAGTGTCTGCGCAAGCGCTCGCGATCACACTGAAATTAAGCCGCCCGTTCCGAGGCCAAAAAGAAAAAGTGCTGAAGGTCATGGCGCTAGCTTGGCGTAATTTCTTTTAGGGGCGAAGCACCGTAGGGTCTCGGTGTGTCGGCGTGCATCGTCGTCTGCTGTTGCTGTCGTGACAGTCCTTGCTTGAGCGCGACAGGCCCTAGGCGCCACCGTCGCAGCGCTCGCCGTGTGGCTAGAGAGAGCGAACGGTGAGAGTTGACTGTGAAAACGCTGTTTTTGCGATGAACGCTGAACTATGAGCTCGTAAGGAACGAGAACGCGGCCTCGCCCGCGAGAGAACGCCGACGCAGGCAGTGTTTGCTTGCGAGGTTCTTGATTGAAAAAAATTGGGAGACCCTTCAGCTTCACCTTTAAGACTTGATCGCGATAGCGATATCCTATCCCTAGTGGGCACTTCAATCCCTTAGTGCATACTATGTAATGGGCAGCATGCTTTAAACCACGAGCAATTATGCGCGTGAAATGTTTTCGAACTTGCTATGTGCCCACTACGGGGTCTTAAGGGAATACGCGCAGTAACGTGCGCGCCTTTTGTACGGGGTGGCTGGCTTTAAACCACGATGTCATCGTGATATTCACATGTTCTGAGCACGATCACAATGTACGCTTGTACCACGCAATATTACTGCGATATTACATGTTGTATTGTGACGCCTGTATACAGGACGCGTGTGTTTGTAAAGCATGAAAGTTCTTTACACTGCGTTTCCAAGCAGAGGCTGTGTGGTAGAACACCTGCTTGCCACGCAGACGGCCTGGGTTCGATCCTCACTCGGACCCGGAAATATTTATTACTAATTTTATTTGCATCTTTCTCGATTTCTCGGTCACGGACAAGATCACGATTTTTTGCTCACAACCAACGACGCCGACACCAACGCGAACGCCGGAATTTCTGCGAAACGAGCCCTTTAACGCTATCGCGTTAAAAACCGACTGCTCGTGCTGCACAACCGTTCACCGGCCACCCCGTATATATAGGCACTGGATCTTGACCTGCAATGTAGTGCCGGTGGGAGATTTCTCGTGTGCGTAGTTGAAGAGTAAAGATTCACAGCGTGCGCGTTAACTAAAAGCGGACTGCGGGTCTCTGTGTCCAATCGGAGTCTTCTGTCTCTCATTGCCCATTAGGAGCAATTGGGATGTTCCATTACGAGCACTGGTTCATCACTGCGTGCTTTGCCCCTCCCCAGGTTTCACGTTAATGGAGCCGTTACTACTCTTCAAAGCCCGCCTCATATAATATTTTCCTTCCTATTTCTTCCTGCTTAGCTTCCAGCGTACGACAAATTTCTGTAACTGCACTCGTACTTAACGAATTCAAAAAAAAAAAAAGATAAATAACAAAAAATTGTGGCAGTCGAATCGAGAGTCAGTGAACTTCTTTAATGAAGATATTCGATGGTTACTTATACAAATCTTCCAGGGCCGCTTTAACCTTACAAAAGAGGGGTGGCGGTAGGTAATTTTGGTCAAGACAAGATGTGAAAGCCGGGAAGCAAAGTGACACGTTTCTGTTACGATCACGAGACAATGCAGTGGAGCAAGCTGCGAAGCAGAGTAGCGTGTACTAAGTTGTGAAATGACAAAGTGAAATTTCTCGTCATTACAAGCTTCAGTCTTCACCTGAACCGTGTTTTCGCCTGAACCTTGCCTCCAGTTTAAAATACAGCGTACGTATCTCTCATGAATTATACACTGTTTGCTGGATATGAATTTCGCTCTATGTGCGTTCAGTTATTCTCGTGCTACAGCTGCACCGCCTTAACGGAATATGGACACTACGAGAAAAGGAAAATAAAGAGACAAAGAGAGGCGCCATCAACATCTTTCAAGGCAGGGGCGTAGCCAGAAATTTTTTTCGGGGGGGGGGGGGGGGGGGGCACCGCCTTGATTTCGGGAGGGGCACCTCCTTGAAATGGTCATTTCCCGCTCTGTATGCCATGGCGAAAAAAAATTTCGGGGGGGGGGGGGGGAGGGCACGTGCCCGGCGTGCCACCCCCTGGCTACGCCACTGTTTCAAGGTAATGTAAATTGGCTAAGGCACATTGCCGGTTTTCTGCCTTCGAGGGGACATTAAGGAGAAAGCTTGTTCTTCCACTTGTAAATTACTATCTCACATTACCGAAAGGACGACTATATATGACCGCGAGAAAACGCATGGTAAGCGGGGAACGCACAAAAAGAAACTACAAGTGCTGACGTCACCTTGAAGTTACCGCACGAGCTCGCCGAGATGTCATAAGATTTTGACGGCACCGACTGGGGCCTACGTAATTGTTTATCATGAAAAACTGTTCACGTTTTGTTCTGCGGGACCTAAAAATTTAACATGGCAATCTTGAGAATATTTGATTCTTAGAAAGGCCGCTAAAAGCCTTTCAAAGTCGTGACGTCGCAATGACGTTCACGCGCTGAAATGATGTTGCTAAATTCAAAAAACGAAACTTTAACCTTCATTTCTCCTGTCAATAGTTGTACTCTGATGCCACAATTAGTGACGATAGAGCTCTAAAAGAATAATTTATCTGTCTGAACTGACTTGACGTCTCACGTTCGTGTCCATTGAAATGCGTTGTATCGCAATAAACTACCAAAGCATGAAAAACCAACGTCTGGCAGGTTGCACGCAAAGAATTGTTGGTTTGCGCAGTGCTTTGTAGAAACATCATAGTAGGAGTAATATTGTAGGATAATTGAGTCCTCTTGCTAGTCATTTGAGGAAGCTTATCCAGTTCTTAATTAGCAGAATTTGACGAAGAATTAAGAGACGAGTTTAGTGCGCTTTTCCTACTGTGCTTCTCTGGAAAAGACAGCAATAATTTGCTGCTCACATTAATGCACGTGAAACCGATCTCACGCACACATATAGAGACTGACCTGTAGAGACAGTGTTTCTGGTGTACGCTGCCAGATCATCGATGCTGACGACCGACGGGGACTCCAAGTACGGTTTCTTGGTGACCGGATCGGTGTAGGCGGACAAGACGTCCGCAACTGCATATATTTCTTATTAGACACGTCTACCCCTACATGCGACACTTTTATTGAAAAATACTTGCTCTTTCAATCAAAAGGAACGAACACCCCGTCTCAACCTCAGCTGCGATTTCAAAAAGTAAATATTCAACAGACAAGCACAGCCAAATTCTTCGGAGTTATATTTCATGAGAATATGTCCTGCTCACCACATGTAGACTCTCTCAAAAATAGTATTCCCGCACTGTAGGTGCGCTAAACAGGTTGCGATATTCGCCACCAACAAGCGTGAAGCACCATATTTATAACGCACTAATACATTTCCGTTTCACATGTTGTCTTCTAGTTTGGAGGACCACTACTCAGTTAATTTAGCATCACTTCAAACACTCCAAAGCCACACACTACTTGCAGTAGAATACTTAGGACCGTATGGTCAGCACCAAAACATACTATTGCAAATATAAAATATTAACAGTGTCCCAACTTCATACATGTAAGCTATTCCTCGAAATTATGCGGCAATTTCAGAGTGACAAACATTCCTTCCAGAGCCAATAGTGAGTAAAAACGACAGGCTATAATTTCAGAAATAGTTTGATACCTATACCACACAGTACAACAAAATACGGTGAACAAAAAATTTGCGGTGCAAATTCCTAAACTCATCATCGATTATACCTTAACTACAGATCTCCTCAATTATGGAATTACAAAGCAATCATCTAAAAAAACGATAAGATAATTATTATTGTCACAGGACGAAAATTAAAGTTAATCTACGAAGATTCCGCATTAATGTTGTTTTGTTTTCTTTTTCTTCTCCCCGCATGCTCATGAGCACTATCACGTTGTTCTTGGTTGCCTTTCATTCATTTTTTGCTCGAGAGTTATACGTGCATTCTTTTGTTATATGTATGGGCTTCTACTTTTGTAGTGCTCACTATGTACCTCTCAAACTGTATAACATTGATGTATTTGTTTTTTTTTTCGTTTATTGCCTTTAGTTTGGAAGAATTCTGCATTTCATCTGTGTAAAACAAGTGTAGTGATTGATTTTCATGTAGGCTTTTATGGTTGCAAATGTCGTCTTTCTGCTGCTGCTGCTCTATGAGTGTCACGGCAATCTTTGCCTTTAGCCGTGTCCCCTTGGACAATTTCAATATTGTTCTAAATAAATCAATTAAGAAAGAAAGAAATATATAATACTGCCGAAAAAAAAAACAGAAAAAAGCTTTCGGAGTGCTTCTTCGGAACATGAGGCACAGCACAGGGAAATCTTGCGCCACCAAGCCGCCAAGAGGAAAGCTTCCCTGCCAGCATCTTCTCACTATGTTTTTGTCTGAAGCACACCGTACATAAAGTGACCCTCATTCTCGCCAAGATCACCACTGCTAGTTTGTTTATCGCGACGACAACTTATCTCTTATAGGCAACACTCGTCACCAATAATCGGTCAGAAGTGCCCCAGCATGCAGGACTCTGAAACAACACAAGTATCTTGAGTTTCCAAATTTGGTGTCCGGGGTCCTTTAAAAACTTTTCATTCCTTTTGTGAATGTGTCTATTTTCATTGGGTGAGCGTTTTCCTTTATGTTTCAGTGCTCTCCATCTTGGCGACCGTGCGTGCGTGCGTTCGTGTTTGTGTGTGTGTTTACATTCGTTCTTTTGTCCCTGTGTCCATTCGTGCTCGACCCCTAAAAGTGTGCCGTACCCTTTCGCATTCGGAGAATTTTGAGGTGGGGAAATAAGGCGCTGTCTACTACAGTGGGTAAGAGATGCAATATATTCCGTAAACGCAGGAGCCCAACCGCATTATGACTGCGGCTTCGTGCTGAATGTTTTCAGCTAACCTGAATGCAGTTCTTCTTACACGATTGATGTCTGAAATTTCCGTGCCTTGTCCTACGCAAGATTAATTTCCTACTTTCGTTGTTTTTTTTTCTTTTTGCTTCCAGTTGGCGTCAAGCCGATGGCATCACATGAAGGGCAGGGTGTTGACGATCAGTCGGGTTCTGTCTTTTGTTTACGTCGGTCCCAATTGCGAATATGGAATTATAGGCTTGTACTGTATTTCCATTTTTTTCCAAGAAATATTTTAGCACTCCACATGTGTAAAACTGAAATTATACGTACCTTCAGCATCAAGCGAGATCAGCTCGTCTCTCAGACTTATGGAAAGCGGGGTACCGATGTGCAGGCCGCAGAATGAGAGGCAATAGTCAAAAAACTTTGGCCACACGTCCCGGTTGACCTGAACCCAGTCCGCTACAAAATCCCTTACATTTGAGGACACGCTAATCTGTAAGGTGATGATGAGAAAAAAAAAAGCATTCGTAGTGTCACAGATAGAATTTCTTGGTTGACATGTGAGGTAAAAGATGTTTTGTAAAGGTGACTGTCCCTTTAGCTAAGCATAGAGTTTCCTACAATATTCACTAAGGGGAACTGTCGCACTGCGATCGTTCATTACCATGGGAATGCTGTATACTACATGAATTTGCCCAGTATTCGTGCATGCGGCTTCGAACGCAATCGCGACTTTGCTTATTAGGAGCGAAGCTCCTTACGGCGAGATCTGGCCGCGGCGTCCGGCGTCAACCATCCTCTGTAGCCCGTAGTGCTCCCTTACCGTACAATAGAGGGCGCTGTCCCATAGAGATGCATGCACGGTGCAAGAAATACTTTAGGTGAGCGAACGACGCGGAGGGAGCGCTTTCGGGGGAGAGCCGCTTTGTGTTCTCCTTTTCCGCTTGCCGACAGATGGCGCACCGGACTGAGGACCGTGGTGTGCGGCAAAGCCCCTCCATAACGTGGTGGGGCCTGCGTTATTCCAAGTGATCCCCGCCGCCTAAATCGAAGCAACTAGTCTTCAGACTGGTCCCCGTTTTTCGGTGAATTAAAGCGTCGACCACCATGACCGCGACCACCATCGACTTTTCACAGATCTCGTGCTACGTTAGCCGTGCAGTGCACGCACTTTTTCTTGTTGCTGCCGTTGCTTTTAGAGCTCGTTTTTGAAAATATGTTAGTGATCAAGTGCTTTTGCTCTGCGGAAGAATGGGCAAGTACTTTGTGTCCTTTCGCAACAGGGGGGTAAAAATATTTCAAAGAAAAGTACGCGCTTTTCTCGCCGCCAACCAACGAAGAAAGTCTTCAGGCATGAAAGCCTTTCCGTGCGATACCACGAAAACACCGCGTGCTGCAAAGGACAGATAGTGTGTGCGAAAGACAATTTGTTCCCCATTTCATCCTCAAGACGTAGTCTGCTGAGATAGACTGGCATGTTTTAATGACGAAATTGAGGAGAACTGGGCTCGCTAAGGACGCTGTGCCGTTTATCTTCGAAGGTGCTCCGGGATACTTATCGAAAAAGATCAAGAGCCCTCGAAAGAAGATCATACGGCAGACATGTCGCGAACTACACTGCACATTTACACTCGGAAAACGCTGTGAAGAAACCCAGCCTCGTTCGCTTGCAGGAAGCACAGGGATGGATCAACGTGCTGCCAACTGAAATATGCTCCACTATTACATATGTATCCGCATGCGCCAGTATTGTCGAAAACTGAAGAATAAGCAAGCCAGGAAATAAGAAAAATGTCGATGCTAGTGTGAGATTTTTTTGTTTGGTTTACCTTGCATTATTTATTGTATAACTTGTCATTGTACATGAAATTTTGTGTTGGAAATATTTACATGCCGTTTTGAATTTTTCTTCACTTGAATAAATTTTCATAGTCACGCAATAGCAACGCCTACTTATTTACCTTAATAGAAAAATCTTATCCTGCAACGCCGAATCGCGCACCATCCTCACGTGCTTGGACACTAGTTTGCGTAGCCTTCGTCACAGTGATTGGAAAGTTTTACCAGATATTTATTTTAGTTCTTTAAAAACGAGGACCCATAAGACCGGGAAGCTTCTTTAATAAAGTGAACCAACACATGCGGTTGTTTAATTCTAGTTGCGAAGTTTAATGTCACCGGACTTCAAATTTGGAGATCCGGTATGGCATTGTGAGTTTCTGAATTAATTTGGATTACTTGGGATTCTTAGGTGCACCAGAGGGCGAAAGAAACGGGCTATTCCTGCATTCCGCTCGTTTTGAAATGTAATCGTCGCGGTAATGAATGTTTGACAAATGGATGTGCTTCGCCTCTAGTGATCGTATCTACTGAATGAACGTGATAAGAGAGTGGTAGTCTTGTACGAAATACTTCAGGCACCGTTGCATTAGTCATATTAGAGAAATTAGAATCAAATGGCATTCGTGGTGTTGGCAAATCTTTTAATTCAATCATATCTTAGCAATAAGTGCCATTAATAAAAATAGCTCACCATTTTTGCCCCTCAGTCGTGGTGTACCGCAAGGAAGTGTACTTGGTCCCCTGATGTCCAATGTTTACAATTGTTCAACTAGACACAACAGTTAAATATGCGGAGAAGTCAACAATAATCCTTGATGGCGTTAGCTTAGATAATATTATAAGCCAAGCAAATGATACACTTTCAAGAATTTCATCATGGTCCAGAATGAACCGGCTTAAAATTAATCAAAATAAAACCAAAGCCATTGGTTTTCGTGTCAAAAATAAAGTACTCACTCCCCATAAACATTTAGTTCTTGAATCTGTGCTGATAGATATTGTTTATAGCCACAAAATACTTGCAGTTTATTTTTAAACCAACCTAAGCTGGGATAAACATGTAAATTTTATTTGTAAGAAGCTTTCTTCGGTAACAGGAGTGTTGTCTCGTTGTCGTAATATTTTGCCGCTCAAGGTCAAACTTCAGATATGTAACGCGCTGTTTAATTCACATCTAATGTATTGCACCCTTTTATGGGCCACGACAAGCAAAGCAAACATAAAGAAAGTCAGTACTCTGCAAAAAAAGATAGTCTGCCAAATTGGAAATATTGCCCCTTTCGGATCAACGTGTGAACCTTTGCAAGAATTCAATATAATACGAGATGACAACCTTTATACATTTCGCTTATTGCGCGCACTTTATTTCTCAAATAGGGAGCTCTCCAACTGCATTAGATCACTGCCATGCCTAGAGCGTCGTGTCATTACAGTTCCCACAAGAAATACAGACATTTGGTTCGTACCGCGTTTACCGCACTACGTATAGATACCGAGCCTTGGCCTACAGCGTTCCCACAACACTTAACACGCACGAAAGTACGATCACCTGCAACAAGAAACAATTACATTCACATTTCTGCTCTATGGCGTCATAGGCACATGCGCAAAAAACTATCTTCATAGTCCATATTTCATATTTTCATAGTTTATTCTAGTGTAAATACATTGTATCATGTTAGATCTTGTAATCTTGCGTTATATTAGCGATACGTAAGTATGTGTGATCCCGTAAATGTATAATGTGTGCTTTAAGTGTATAGGTGTCAATGTATAAGATGGCCTATGCACGGTGTACATTGATTTCTGGAAACCCTTTTTTACCACACATTTATATTATGTATTTGAAATTAATCAATTGTGAAATCGTTTTTGAATCAGTATGTATTGTTCATGTTTTCTTTTGTACTTGCGTGTTATGTACCTTGAATCATTTCCGCACTACTGCCATGTGTATGTACAGGTCACAAGGGCCTTTGTCAAGCCGTTCTCACGGCTTTTAGCCTTCGGGGCGTTCCAGTTTTGTCTGGTAAATATTAGCTGTATGCACGTTGGTTAACTGCAAGAGATACATTAGTAGACGCAGGCTAAGGCCACTGTGCACCCGGGGACGTTGCGCCCGCTAACAAGGTCGTAGAGTGCCTCGATGCGCGCGGGCGGCGCGGGCATCAAAGCACCCTACCGGTCGCGCCGGGTCGAAGTTGGTAGCGCCATCTCTCGGGCTGCTTGCGAAGCAGAACCTAGTCGCGGAGCGGGTAGTCCAGGCGTTCGCTCACCTAAAGTATTTCTTGCACCGTGGATGCATGCAAACTGCAGTTGGGTGACGATATACTAGATGGCGCTGTCCATTTCTCGTTTCGTTTCCGAGAGGGCGCTGTCCCATAGACATGCGTACAATATGGCGGTTGGGTGAAGGTACGGTAGATAGCGTTGGCGGTGCAGCTGCTCTCCTCTCCTACGCTTCCCCCTCACTCCTACGGTGCCCCCCCTCTCTCGCCTCGTGACGCCAACGCAGGCAGCGTCTGCTAGCGAGTTTCTTGATTGAAAAAAACCGACTGCTTGCGCTGCGCAACCGTTCACTGACCCCCCCCGTATATATAGGCACTGGATTTTGACCTCCAAGGTAGCGCCTGTGTGAGATTTCTCCTGTGCGTGGTTAAACAATAAAAATTCACAGCGTACATGTAAAATTAAAGTGAGCTGCAAGTCGCCATCACTCTCATCGACCCTTTAGTATGAACGCGCCCGATCTCACGTCGTTGATGATGTACTGGGTAGAATTCACGGAAGATTCACGGTTTACCGATGAACCTCCGGAGCTTCGCCCACTCATCATCATTCACTCCGTGGATATGCTGTGAATTTTTTTGTTTTGTCCGTTGTTTCGGATAAAAGAACGGCTCATTGTGAACCTCGTGGGTTGAGTTGAATTATTTAGCCGAAAAGGGTCAATGTGGTGAAGGGCGACTGCAGAACTTTTGCTGAACTTCGTGTTGCGTGAAAGCGGCTGGGCCACACGGAGCCGAAAGAAGGAAGCTTAGGCAAATCCATGCACTACCTGTCATTGTCATGGTGGCTGAAGCGCCATGCGCTGCAGTTCCTTTGGACAGTGGCGCCATATTTATGTCTGGTGTATCAGTATGAAACTATGACGCTACGGCCTGACCAGGTGAAAGCGTATGCTCGCACGAGGCACTCATGAAATAACTTTGATGATGTCTGCCATGGTGGATCAATGGTTACGACGCTCGGCTGCTGACCAAAAGGTCCCGGGTTCGATCCCGGCAGCGGCGGTAGTATTTCGATGGAGGTGATATGGTAGAGGCGCGTGTACTGTGCGATGTTAGCGCATGTTAAAGAACACCGGATGGTCGAAATTTCAGGAGTCGGCCTCTACGTCGTTCCTCGTCATCATGTCGCGGTTTTGGGACGTAAAACCCCAGATATTACTCTTATGAAATAACTTTGACGTTCTCAATCGAGTGCATGGTCGATTTGAGTCTGAAGGGATGCCGCGGTGGGGAAAGGGGGGGGGGGGGGGTTGCTGCGTCGCTCTGGCAGACACTGCGAATTTTGATTAAACGGGCGCAGTTGCGCGCGCCTGCGTTCAACAGACATTCCAACACAGCAACAGACAACCTGCGAGCAACAGCGATTGTTGCTCGCAGGTTGTTTGCTGTGTCTTTCTGTACGCTGCATTTCCTGCCCAAGGAAACTATCAACTACTTCATCTTAGCTTTTCCCTTCATTGCTTTCAAGTTTTCTTTCATTGAGCACCCCACATGGCTGCAAATCATAGCCATTTTCGCGTTCGCTCCATTATATCCAGCATAACTTTCATCGTTCAAGAGCTCGTATTTTCGCTTCAGCTTGTCAAATTTTTCAGTGGTCGGTGAACGTGCAGTACTACGAAAACGTAACCCTCGCCCTTTACCTCCAGGCGGAATGGCTCCGATGCGTCGACAACGTACTCGAAGACCCTCTGGAAAGTGAGCAGCGAGTGGACGCCGAATTCGAGCGAAAGCTGCATGGCTCGGTGCAGGGGATCTTCATCGGCGTCGTCCCGCATGGCTGTCAGGTTCAGCTTCAGCACCGACAGGAAGGCCAGCACGCTACCTACATCGGCGTCGTCGTCATCACCGTACGCCAGGCACAGAGCTTTCAAGGCTGCGTACGTCGTCCGAGATCCACTGCTAGCTGCGCCGGCGGGTTTGTCCATACTGCCGCCCGGCGATGATGTGCTCGCTGTTCCGATCTACTTGTGAAAGACACAGCGCGCGCAAGCATGCATTGGTCGGCAAATAAATTGGAGCTCTCTCAGACTCAATCAATATATATATTTTGGTTCGAGGGCTCACTCGGACTCAGACTCACCGAAGTTGCCCTCAACAGGACTCACTCGGACTCAGATTCACTAAACTTTTTTTTGAAACGGAATCACTCGGACTCAAACTCACCAACATACTATACTCAGCCGAATTCAGAATCAAACTCATGGCTTGACCTGAATCTCAGTGAGCCTGAGAGAGTCGACTCATGAGCCACTTAGCGTGAAATTAGCTCTTTCGATCATGATGAGATTGCTCTTCAACGCCAATATCTCGCATAATCGCTGCTCTACTATACGCCTTTTGATCTTGTACCGTCAAGTACGAATTATCAGCCCGAAGGTCGCGGGTTCGATCCCGGCCGCGGCGGTCGCATTTCGATGGAGGCGAAATGGTACAGGCCCGTGTACTGTGCGATGTCAGTTCACGTTAAAGAACACCGGATGGTCAAAATTTCCGGAGAACTCCACTACGGCGTCTCTCATAAAGATATCGTGGTTTCTGGACGTAAAACCCCACATATTATTACGAATTATCAGTGGTTTCAATCCAGATAGGACATTTTCATAAAATACGCGACTCGTATGATATATTTTATCAAGAACCCCCGGTGAAAGAGTTTCCGAGGGGAGGTCGTTGCACCTCCCCCTCAACTCACACCTCTGATCAATAAATATTGATCAGGCGCATGAACACAAATGCGTTGAGATACGTGTGAATAGAATTGATTAAACATAAACCGATATAAAATGCTGGTAGCAGTGCTAAATATGAGTATATAAAACCATCGGTCGGCAATAAAAGCACTGGAAATGAGCTCCAGAATTGTGGCGAATTGGGCCTGTTGGCTGATCATCTTAAACATTTCGTAGCGCAGGTCTGTTTTTGTGTCTGTTTTTCCTGCGATACGAAGTGTTTAAGGCAGTAAAAGGTCGGCTCATTCATACTCACTCAACAGATTTATTTTGCGCTTAGGGCTCACTGGGACTCCGAATAACCAATATTTTCCTCAACCGGACTCACTCAGACTCAGACTGACTAAAATTTTCCTCAATCAGACTCACTCAAACTGAGACTCACTAAAATATTACTCACCCAGACTCACTCAGACTCAAACTCACGGCCCGATTTGAGTCTGAGTGAGTTTGATTGAGTCGACACATCACTGAGTTTGCCGACCTATGCAAGCACGAGACACTTAATTATATTATTGGTGTACTGCGGTAGTAAGAAGTACGAACACTGCTTTCAACAAATTGGCACGGAGGAATATTACCCTTCACCCGCAGTATGAAGCAGTACTACGATAGCCGGTAAATTGTGACGCGCAGCTATACATGCGCTGGTTTTGCGAACACTAGTGCGAACAGTAGTGTTAAGTGGCGCTATCTAAAACTCCTCAAGTCCATTTTATGAGGTCTGCTTAAGGTTGCTTTCTAGTACAAAGATATAATGCGAAATTAACTGTAGCGACCTGTGTGATTTTTTAACTGTGTGAAAGACAAACTGCAGCGAATCTTAGGACTGTGTAGGGAAGCCCAGTTCAAAATTGTGTTAACACACATGAGCTTCCATGCCGAATTTCAAGTTTGACATAAGTGAAAGCGCTGACATCACCACTTATGAGGAGTGATGTATGACTGTAATAAGACATGATGTTACCAACTAGCCCAACCTTCCGCCTTGGATGTTTGACTAAGAGCGCACGTGTATGATCGCGTGCCTGCCGAGATAAGCAAGCGCACAAAACTGGGCGCGATCCGCTGAATTATTTTGGAGGCGACGGACAGGTAATTACGTAATAGGAATAATAACGATGGTCTACTAGAGGGTCGGTGACAAGAACCCTATAGAATTAAGAAGAATGTGACTCTCCCAAGATTGCTTCAGTTGTATAAACTACTTACGTGAAATCGCCTTTAAGTGAACTTTCGTAGAACGTTGCAAAAACCAGTACTGTATTTAAGTTAAAGCAAGTTAAGGCAAGTTAAGGATTTGTGTGTGCATTGGGAGCGTAGTGCGTGCTTCATTTTTTTTTTCGTGATTGTCCAAGGGGTGACACTAACCTGCACTACTGGTGCAGACGGCTGAGGCAGCGCAAAGCCGTCCTCAGATGCGTCGCAGACATACGTATTGTAGGACCTGCAAGGGTCCGCCTGGTGCCTAAGTATGCGCACCAGGCCCGTAGTGATGGCTTTGCAGTCCCGAGTTGCGCACTCGTACGGCTTCGCTGTTACTTCCGTACGGGCAGTCGCTGCACTTTTGGGCTCAGCTTTCGTCGTGTGTAGAGGCATGGCCGTCGCGTTTGCGACGGTGCTCGCAGTAGTCGGCACCCCCTCCGCCGCAGATGTCGTTGGCGCCACGGTCGGAGACTCCGGCGTGGACGTTTTCGTCACCGCCACCGGCTCCGTCGATATGGACGTCGACGGTTCCGAGGTCGCCTCTTGGGGCACACCGGAGGTTGCTCGGGTGTGACTTATAGCACTGACCGCATGAGCTTTGCTGGTCAATCCGCCGGTGATAGTTCTCGCTGAAATGTCCGAGCCAGCTGCCGAATTTTCATTTGATGCTTCGTTTGTTTGATTCTGCATGCAGTTAAGCATATGCACAAACTGTATAAGAAATAAAAAGAAGACCACTGAGCTTAGAAAAGCAAATTACATGCAACTCCCGTCCTGAGAATGGAAGTTGGGATGCACACTCAGTGATCGCATTCGCATCAGAGTTTCATTATCAGCAAAGAACGTTGCGAATGTTACTAGAGTATAGACTGCTCTCTTTAGTGACGCTGAGAATATGTATACTCCATGAAAACAAAAAAAACCATCTTTAGGCATGTCCCACACGTGGCCATACTGGGATGATGGTTTAAAGTGCATATACATACTGGGTATCTGTTAAAGGTTTACAAACTTGTTTTCTTGATCTTTCTTGTTCTCACGATATTCTCATAAATTCTTTAAAAAACAAGAACAACTTAGAGAAGTTCTTGAGTTACATATGGGCTGCAGTAACTGCATAAATAAAAGAGGTGCATTTCTCGGTAGTATAAGAGGTAATAGGTCAATCAAGACCTGGATTGTGAATTATAGTAAGAGGAGGGAAGGGGGTATCACCTGAAGCGTTTATGAATAATTAGAAAGTGATATCTACAAAGGTTTCGTGCATTAAGTTTATTACTATTCTATAAGTAAATGTAGCCGCGATAGACCAATGACGCCGGCGCTGCGTTACTGAGCTGGAAATCATGGTTTTAATACTGCCATTGGGTCCGACAGACAAAAGCGCTCATGTGCTTACATTCAAGTGCATGTTAAGAACGCCAAGCTGCGAACAAAGTTTGCAGATTCTTCTCTGCGACGTGCTTCATCATACTGCACGCAGTTGTAGGTTTAAAGCACCGAAACGTGCTATATGAAAAAAAAGGAGAAAAGAAGCACTCTTTGCCATACTGCTAAGGGTTACGATGCGTCGTCCTATGTGAAAGAAGGATGTTACATCGCAACTACCATGCATCCTACATATCGCGCTGCAGCCTGCGGAGGCTGCGGTGTTGCCCGTGAGCTAGGACACAATGTACACGTACCGTGGTGCTAAGTGGTCGATGGTCCAACGTGAACGCTGTGAGCGAGTCCAGTTGAACTGTGCCGGGATTCAGTATCGCCTAGGGAAGTTGCAAATACACGCTTCAAAAGACTGAACGACATCTCTGTAGCTTTTTTGCCTCAAAAAAAGATAACAATATGCACCCGGTCTAACATTAGGACGAAAAGCTTGTATGACCACATGACTCACGATGCTTAAGGTATGAGGCCAAGTGGAAAAAGCGAATTTTTTTTTTCAAAATGTCATTTTTTGGTTCTTGGTCTTGTTAAACACGTAATTTATTCCCCTTTACTTTGCTGCAAAAGGTTTCTGTCTACGCAGATATTTCAAAAGACACAAGGAAAAATGTGAGACCACCCATCACCTACGAAACCGGAACTGAAAGTGCCGGTTTTGTGTGAATCATGAGATTACCTTGATATGTAGTATTTTGTCGGTTATTTAGCAATCATATCAACTGTGAACATGTAATAACAATCTAAAGGCGTTGTCAACACATAATTTTTGTTCATAAAAAGTCATGAAACTTCCCACCAGGTGCGGCCTAACGTGGTACATGTGCTGATCACAATCAATGACACGTACGTGAGCCTGTAAACCATCAAATTTGCTTTGTTTGACGCTGTGTGTCATTTCAATAGTGGAAGCAAAAGCATGTGATACTTTTTAAGCAAATGAGGATCGATCCAGGCCTCTACACTACAAAGGCTTCCCTCACGAATAATCCGCACCGCAGCGCGAAAGCCTCCCGTCGTGGCACTGATGCTGCAATACAAGCTAGAAAAAAAAATTGCGAGTTGCCGCTCGAGAAAAGGCACAGAATAGTAAGGTCCATGATGGAACTGGCAAAAAATATGGAGAATCGTAGCGCTCTTGATCACCTTGTGTAAGCGGTGCACCTTGTTTGAAAACTTTTTTTTGTTGATTTTCTCAGAACTTATATTTCTGGTATTTTTCCGAACGCGAACAGCCATAACTCTTTTCCTAATAAACATTTTTCATTAAAACTTGGCACACTTCCTTATCACCTTAGTAGGCGTGCAATGAACCTCAATCAGCAAAATCGTGCCGCAAGGTTTAATATGGCTGCCTGTTATACGAAGGTGGCCCTAGTGCAAACGCATACTTTTTTGGTTATTTTATCAGTATGTTTTTAATAGTGATCAGATCTAATTTGTTTTGGTTCGTTGCACAGGACCGAAGCCTTTTTGATGTCCCTGCAACAAAAAATAAAACTTTTTATTGAGCGGAATTTGAGTTAGGAGTGTTCGCGTGAGGCCCACTTGTAATGACATTTTTAATTATGAAAAATTAACAAAAAAATAGGACTTCCTTTAAAATGCTCATATATGCCTAAAAAGATGTGTTTTATATTGTAGGCTAATAATCTCTAGTGATTATTGCTTTTAAAAAAATTTTTTTTCCGACACTTTGCCTCATACCTTAATACAAGTAAAGATGGGGTACACGCACACACGAATATGATCGAGCAGCATAGTCTTTTGCTGCGGTAAATTTAGTCTAACATACTTTTGCTCGAAGCGAGAAAATCTTATCTTGAGCAAGAGCTTCGCAGTATTTTGGATCGGGCCATGACTTTGTAGCGGGTTGGCGTGAAAACCAGGGGCCGAATTCACACAACTTCTCTTTTGGAAGTCCGTTCTCTCATTGGTCAGCTGGCTTCGCTAATGATATGTCGTGCATAGTGATGGGCTCAAATATTCCGTAACGAAAATGTTGATCGTAAGACGTTTTTATGAACACGAGCCCCGCTGTTGGTTTAAGCAATGTTTTTTCTTCCTCCGGGATTCGTACCTAGGACCAGCGCTTTTATGATGAGATGGCTCTGCCATGTAAGCTTACCGGGAGAGCAATCCCAGTGCGAGAGTACTATCTTCATGAAAAGAAATACAGGGACAACGACTGGGGCAAACCAGTCAAGCGAGAGCTCGAAAAGTGAAGGAAGCTTCAAGCTGCAAAAGGCTGGATGACTTTTTTTTTCTTTTCAAGGAGCCGTCCTTCACAACACATATCTTCGCAGAACCGGCCTGACACACCGTATATTGTGCCTACTTCTTTTCGATGCTCAGCATACGCCTGGTCCACGACGCGCCGTGACGACGCCCCAGGGTCGGTCTGTCGCTAGTTTATTATTAAAAGCCGGCAGATCCCACGCACTGTGGGAATCGATGTAATGCGAAGCAGCCAGGAAGGAGCAAATCATGCTTTACGTAATTTGCATATCATGTTTTACATTTTAGGACCTGTCATTTATGTTCGTCATACAGTCACGTCGCGCAATACCAATTTTGGTGTATATAAAGCTAGCGAACTGGACGCAGGCGCACCATGAGCGTGGCATGTAAATGGCGTTGTAGATGACATGCATGCCAATATTTTCATGTTACCACCTGCCACTTATGTTCGTTATACAGTCATGTCACTCAATACCAAATTTGCTGTCTATCAAGCTAACGAAACGGCCGCGAGCGCGCCATGAGCGTGGAATGCAAGTCATGTCCGTTCATGACATATCATGATTTCCATATTACCACTTGTCATTTATGTTCATCATACAGTCATGTCACTCAATACCAAATTTGGTGTATATCAAGCTAACAAAACGCCCGCGTGCGCGCCATGAGCGTGCATGCAAGTCATGTCGCGCATGACAAGTCATGATTTCCATATTACCACTTGTCATTTATGTTCGTCATACAGTCACGTCACTCAATACCAAGTTTGGTGTATATCAAGCTAACGAAACGGCCGCGAGCGCGCCATGAGCGTGGAATGCAAGTCATGTCGCTCATGACATATCATGATTTCCATATTAGCACTTGCCATTTATGTTCGTCATACAGTCACGTCACTCTATACCAAATTTGCTGTTTATCAAGCTAACGAAACGGCCGCGAGCGCGCCATGAGCGTGCATGCAAGTCATGTCGCACATGACAAGTCATGATTTCCATATTACCACTTGTCATTTATGTTCGTCATACAGTCACGTCACTCAGTCCCAAATTTGGTGTATACAGTGAAACCTCGGTGATACGAATCCCATGGGATTACCAAAAATATTCGTATCGTAAAGCATGAAAAATTAGCATGCGACAAAATAAAGCTGGCGTACATTTTCATTTACTGTTTTTCAGGACCGCAGCAACGTCAGGAAGAACTATGAATGACTGTCAGTTAAGTTTGTAGATGTCGGTCATCATACCAGCGCTCGTAAATATACGGCCAGTACGCGCGTGTTCAATTAATGAACCAGGTGCGTTGTGACCCGCGACAGCAGTAGCCCCTTCCAAATTTCGGCATGCTTTTTCGCATGACACCGGAGTACTGCGGCGAAAGTAACGGAAGAAGCGCCTTTGACGCGATAGATCAAGGCCACAAAATTTCACAACCACAGTCCTATGTTATGATTTTGTTATCGCGGAGGTGTTGGCGATGTTTTTTTTGGGAGATTTACAGCCGTGCACGTACAAGTGCGACCTCAACAATCAGGCATGTTGATACCGCGATTATGACGATTTGGCGGTGAGGCGCGCATGCCCGCGCTTGCGTTCCCGCACTCGCACGTGCTTGGCGCGTCGTCCGGGACAGCGCGGACGGCACCTCTTCGTACCTGGGCGGTATCGTACGTTCGTGTATCAAACGTCGCGGGGGGGAAAATCGGTTCGCAACAACCGTACTCTATTACATTGCAGGCCAATGGGCCTTGGCCGGGACCAAAGAAAAATTCGTATCACCCCGAAATTCGTATGAGCTGTGATCGTATCACCGAGATTTCACTGTATCAAGCTAACGTAGCGGCCGCGAGTGCGCCATGAGCGTGGCATGTAAATCATACTTTTCATGACAAGTTAGTCATGATTTTCATGATACGACCAGCCATTTATGTTCGTGATATATTCATGTTATGCGATACGAAATTTGGTATAAATCCCATTAACGATACGGCCAAGAGAGCACAAAGTCGTAGGCGGCTAGATAGATAGATAGCTAGATAGATATATACGCTCAAAGTCGCCGAATTTCGCTAAGAAATGCTTCGCATTTAATAGAGTAGACAGTTATAGTTTAGCGTTAGCGTGATAGCGGGTGTTAAGGGAGTAGCGTTACCGTGCCGCAAACGTTGGTTGCGGACAGCAGTTGAGCGGGATAGCGTTTACGTGCCCAAGCTGTGACGGTGGCGTCACCTAGCGGAGGATGAATGCGTTAAAAAAAGTGAAAGGAAAAAGAGACTGAAAATGCTCGCCCGTATCACCCACGCAAGAATAGTACAGCTTTTTTTAGTAACAATAAAAGTAAATAAATATGAACCACGCACCGAAAGCGAAAACTTTTATTTGCAGATTTTGCAGAGGCTAGGCTAAGTTATCCGTAATTACTAGATCGTCCAAGCTACCTGAAGGCAAGCGAAGCCATTTTACACAGTTGTTTGCTACGAAAGAAATGGATCTATCCACGTCAGGGCCACATTCAGGTCGAAGCGGGCGTGCAGAACCGCGGCCATGTTTCACGTACACTACGTTAACTACGCCAACACGACTGATCTGAAAACACGATAACTCTGAAAAATAGCGTGCGCACGGGATCGTTTAGCGTACTGCGCGTGCGCATTTCGATCCCGCTATTCCACTATGCCTACTATTCCATAAATCCCGCTAAACTGTCTTAATATTTCGCATGTATCTACATCGTCAGGCGCCGTGCGTTCTGCTCCCATGTACACCGTTGCCAGAGTTCTCTCTTGTGTACATTCGCCACTACTTCTAAAGAGCACTGCACAAACGCCACAATCAGTAGCGTAGAGCGACTTACTGAGTGCTGACCCAGGGTCAGATAGACGAGTATGACGACGATGGCGAGCATGATTCCGAGGCAGAAGATAAAGCCGCCGAATGTGGACGTCGGTTTGCCGGTGCCTCCGACCGCGGAAGCGGAAGTACTTTTTTCCGAAGAGTCCACGGTGGAAACACCATCGGGGCTGCTGACGCCCACGCGCGGCCACGACCTTGTCGCATTCCTGCGCGCAGAAATACTGATGATAAACTAGTTGCAGAAGCTTGCCGGCCGGAGTACATTTTTTTTATTGCACTGCAGATGAACCATAAGTTATATTGCGGTGTTAGCTTGTCAAATAAAGCATAATGCTGTACATGAACACGTCCTTCTTGAATGTTGCAGCAAAGCTGTGAAAAACGAAAGCTTCGGAATATCTTGTCGACTTCTTTCTTAAGTAAAAACTGGTTATCTCAACATTTGCCTGATAATTGCGCTCATATATTGAAACACCAGGTGACGCTTCAAGTCTTTATTGACGTCCGCAGGCCCGATATGCAAGTCGGCGATATGGTATTGATAAATTATTTTCAATATGAGGGTTTACGTTTATTTGCTAAGTTTTTCGTTTTCAACGAAGGTACTTGTACCAAAACATTCGCTTCGATTTCCAGCAGCATTTTCTGTCATTTATAATAATTTACATATTTTCGCTCTAGACTAGAGCACGCCTATCTCGCACCCAGGTTCTAAGGCTCCCGGCGGCATACTCTCGCACCCATACGCCATTTTGTTCTGAACTGCCACGGCTTGTATCTGCTACGCCAAGTTAACATGACAAGCGGCGTCTCTGGGACTTTTAAATGCGAGAAAGCGCCCATTCGCGCCGCTCCAGCCAATAAGAAGTCGTCTGGGCACCACTGTGCAGTCTTTGAATGCGAATGCAATCAGCGCAAGAGGAAGATGTTATTCAGCACTGTCTGTGAAGATCACAACACCACGCAGGAATCGTGCCGGTGCGGTGATTTCAGATTGCACAGATTTCCATCCGCAACGATAAACGCCGAGCTCCGCCGCCAGTGGATAATTGCAATCAACAGGAAAAACTATGAGCCCCGGTAAAAGTGTGCGAGTAAGTATATACTTACTGCCTGTATTCAAGCGTGACGCTAGCTATATCGCTTTACAGCAGCAATTTCTGTGCAGTATGCGACACCAAATCATTGTCGTACTCTTTCGCAGGCCACATGTCAATACTAGATATTAGGACTCACGCGTGCACGCAAACTGTGCACGTTTAGTACACATGTAACGGCGTACTATCGCGATGCAAAGAAACGTGAACAGCGGAACACGTGGCTTTTGACTCAGTCGAACTGCGACATGCCTCAAATACTTGTTATAAATGGGCATTTGCGGAATTCACCTTGGTCTGTCGAATGATTCGGTATCGAGGATAATCATCATAGCAAAAAGCTCCTCACCTCATGTTGTTTGGGCCATCACGCGGGTACCTATTGTAAAAGGACATCCTCGAAGTAACGATGAAATAATTCACTGCCACAAAGACGACCCGGCACTGCGGCCTGGTGTTCTTCTTCTTATCCTCAGCCAATGGCGCATACCCGTTACAGGGGATCGAACAAGCGCTGGGTGGATTTTTCCGTTAGGTTCTATTGGACAAATGTTAATAATATAATAATTTGAATGGGAAATTACCAGTAATGAAATATTTAAACGCGGGAGCATTTAGCAATGCATTCTTTTAGTCTTTGCTACATGCGAAGAAAACATCCCCGTGGCTGTATCCCACAGTATATGTTCCAGATGAAAAATCTCCCACAGTGGGTGTGAGCCACAGTTGAAGGTGAACAAGAATAAGAATGCTGATTGGCTTCTTTACAGACGAAGATAGTGATGACGAATTCGCAAATTCTGCCGAACACCCACTGCGGCACACCATAAAATGATAGGACACGCTGAGCAATGTGAATTTAACAGGTGCTCATTTGAAAGTGTGCCGGCGAATCCTTCTGAACTTCGCAAGAGATTCGTGATTGGTCGAAATTTTCTTCTTCATGCCCAGCATCTGCTCGTAACACAATGTAACAAGTGCCCTGGCAATGACTACTTATGCGTGACTACGTAAAACACGAAGAAAGAAGAATTGTGTCCATCACTGCCTATTTTTGGCCAATGATTCTTCACTATCGGTAAAAAAACATGGTTGATCCCTCCGTCATAGGAATCGGTATAAAACGAAAGTGAAACATGTCTTTGCAGAAGTAGTTGAATGCTTACTGTACATTGATATAAGAGCGCTTGCACAATGTCTATTGGTGTTTCACAGTTATAGCACCGTTTAACGTGGATGCATCCACGCTGACGCTCGGTGGTGCATCTGTATCCCGACTTCTAACGTCCATGATCAATGATTAAACAAACCCTTGTGGTCATAGATGATTGTGGTATCTGTACGGTGAGAGCGGAATCAGAAAAAAGTGGTGAGAGAGCCAGAAGAGCGTCACTTATTGGACGCCGAACTTGGGCTAAGGTGCCCACTCGCGGCATGTTAGAGTTATTAAACACCACTGCCAGCGGCAGTGCCACTGCCCGACCACAGGGAAACGCAACGCGCGTCTTGTCTTCCCAGTTGGCGGGCTGCGATTTTTCGCGGGCCGAGCGTAACTAGGAACGTGGAGTTACGGCCACGCTACGCAGTCATGCGTCCATGCATGTGCCGCAGAGCTATTTTTGGTATGGATGGATGCTATGAGCGAGGCCGACGCTGGGGGGTAAGGTCGCCACCTGGCATTGTGTTGCGTCGACAAAACTGCACTTTTACCCTATTCGAAATGCGCCGGATAGGACGGACGCGTATAAACAATGCTTTGAAGGAACTAATTGCGCGCATTTCACAGTGCATTACCTCACTTCAGCAAGAACACTGTAAGATGACAGTGGTAGATATAAAAGGCGTGTTTTCAAAGCCTGCAGATTATGTGACCGTGGCGCAGTGGATAGCGTGCCCGGCATCTCTTGTCGCCGACCAAGAGGTCGTAGGTTCGACTCCCGTTGACGGAACTTTTTTCTTTGTCTTCTGATCATGTGTATTTTTTCAACGTCATTTCCGTGACGGAAATACGTCACTGAAATCTTGGTGGACCCCGGCATAAAACACGTTCGTGTTAAAAAAATTTTTTTGGTGTACCACAAAGTCGCCTGCTTGTCACGCGACGTCACAAATCTGCGAAAACTCCCTGCGTGAAAAGAACACGTGCACACTAAACAATGCGTTACTGTGCTGAAGCGTTTTCTGGAATTGCCGGAGAGTGTCTTTTTCTGACCGTAAATCAAGCAGGCTGCCCGCCCACAACTTTGGCAGCGGTTACTTATAGCAGTTTAAGATGGATTCATGTGGCTTTACTAAATATTTTCAGTTGTAATATAACGATTTTGAGCCGTTTGTGCGTATATACAGCTCTCTGTGAACTCTTTGCGGAGAGGGCGAAATAAACGTTATTAGGGACAGGTGAGGGTCTTCGCAGGTGAGCAGTCTTCTTTGTCCAAAAAACTGTCGACTCTGACCACTTCCCTGGTCAATTCAATTAAGTTGCGGGGCATGCTTGAAAGCCGGGCTTCCCACTGTCCTCGAGTCGACCTGCCTAACTTATCGCATTGTTCCTAACCGCCGCGATCGCTGCAAGCAACCATTATATTGTCACGTAGCCTGTGCCCGGAAAATGAAAGAGCAACGCGCAAGCGATTCTCGCTATAAACTGATAGGAGCATGAACAGCCGTCGGCCGTCGAGTAATCTGATCTACGGTGAGCGGCGTGGGAATTTACTCATGCGGCATGGAATATTGCAGCCTTTATCGCTGGCGCCCGCGTAAGCTCTAGATTAAACTTGACAACTCGCGTCCTGCGCATTATTTTAACATAATGATGTTGAATAATCACGAAGCTTCTCAAGCATTGCAGCGCGGCCTGAGCCGAGCACTGCTAACAGTCTTTGTGGGTGTAACCAGAGCACATCAAAATAGAGCACTAGACACGCGCGACAATGTAGGCTAGTCGAGTCTGGTAAATTGGTGAATAAAGCTGAAACCGTTCTTAGCTCTCCTGACCAGGCCGCCCTCAAACACTTCTGCACACTCGTCGATTCACGGCATGAAGAGCTGCAGCGATTCAATTGGGTTTAGAAAGAAAATGGCTTTATTGAAGTAGGAAGAGGATTTGATCGATCCAAAAAATCCTACACTTTCGTCGCCTGTGGTGTAAGTTTCAGGTCAGACAGAACAGAACAAAAACATGACATGGTGATCTAACGTTATTTAGCCCCTCTGCTCAGCGGTAGCTTCATCTGCAATGCTCGAGCGCCAGGTGCGAAGGCGTCGCATAGGCGGCCACCACCGCGGAAAGCGTAAAGTGCGTGGTCGTGAGACACGGGAGGCAATCTTCTCAGCAGAAGTGTAGTACAGATACGTTATTAGATATTATTATATGACGACGTGATTGCTGCGCTGGATGAAAATTTCGCCTCAGTACTATGTTTCCTTGTGTACAGCCGACAACGACCACTGTCGAAAGTGGGGGGGGCACCGCCCCTCTTACTTTTCTCAATGGGGGGGGGGGGGGGGGCAGCGCCTCCTTGCCTTCTCCCCCCCTTCCCCCCCCCCCCCCCGGTAGATACGCCTATGATCTCATTTCCAACAGTGGGTCCTGGTGTTGTCATAGGGCAAAAGAACACACAAAAGCGTCCCTAGAAGAAAAAGAAGAAGCGGATTCCGCCATGAAGCAACCGACGCTAAACCCCAGTAAGCCCCAGACGACGCAGTTTAAGGGACAGCGACCGCCACTGAGGAAGCGTATCTTCAGCTTCGTCAAGAACAAGAAGGCACATGACATGAAGAGACATGCAGGGAAGGATACAGGTGCAGTGGCCGAGGACGGGGTCGAGGCTGCACCAGTACGTCCGCGTGGGTCATGGCAGGACGACATCGAGGGACTGGTGCCCGTGACAGTGCTCGAGTCGACCGCCCAGGCCAACAGGGTGGTGAGGAGGGAAGAAAACTTGCGCTTCTGCGCCACAGTGATCGGCGTGTTTCTTCTACTGTTTGGGCTCGTCGTCGTAGTCACCGCACTTGGCCGCAACGGTGCCTTTTCATTATTCGGAGATCCTAGTGGCAAGCCCAGCAGTACCCCGGCCGCGGCTCACACTCCGACCACTGTCCACAGACCACGCGAGGCTGTCGTTAGTGAACTCCCCGAGGAATCGGCCCGTGGAAAGCAGGTCAGTCCGGACTCTATATCTTTGTATGTAAGTAGAAAAGCCGAGTGGACAAGAACAGCGAGAACTAACCAATGGAAAGCTTTGCGAGTTCGACTTGTGTCACACTAGCGACATCACAAAGAGAACGGTGTTGTCGTACTAGTAATACTTGCGGCGTTATTAACACAAATACATTCGCGATTTAGATGCAAAGTTAAGAAGGAAGCAGTGCACAAAACGAAATCGCTCTTTGATTACTGTTCGTCCTGTTGTAAACTTTCTCTGTCCATTCTATTTAGAGTCCCCCAGCGCCCGGGCGTATAATTCCAGTCGATTAACTTTTTCGAACACTTCCCGGGTAGCATAGTGAGTTCTATCTGTAGCGGAGACATAGCGCTCGGTTTTTTGAGCGCTAGGTCCTCGTTTCAATATGAGTATCTGGGAAACCACCATGCATACCGTTCGCATTTGGCAGCTCTTTCGGTTACGCTGCCGCCCGTTCTTACAAACGGGAGCATCGCTGGTATACGGCATTCAGTTTTGATCTTCCTTTCTGAACAGTTTTTTTTTATTTGTGAAAATCCTTAGCTAGACGACAATGACGTCAATCGATGCTTAAGCTGCCATGCTGGTGTAGCGGGTGATGTGTTCCACTTCCCGAGCTTGAGAACGTGAATTAGATGAAGCCCCGATGAGGCGACATTATGTCGATGTGCTCGAAATGCAATGAAAAAAAAAAAAAAGAAAAACGTGTACATGGTTGACGTGCACGTGAAAGAATCACAGCTGCTTTGAAATCAGATTTCAGTGCCCTACTAAGACTCCTAATATAATAATCCCGCGGTTTCGGCACGTATTATCCCACATTATTTGTTCAAGCTTTCAACGTACTGTATATAGAGATCGCGTTTCAGGTTCCAGCTGCACGTCTTCGTTATATATAACATCTCGTATGATTGCCATGTCGCTATGAATAGGCTGACTGATTTTAAGTGGAAGTGTAGCATCCACCGCATTAGTTGACACATTTGTGAATAAAGTGCCTCATCAGGATGGCAACTTTTTCAGCCGGACATTATCCGCGTATGATGGAAATTTTACCCCGTGCCCTTAAATTAACGAGTTAATTAGACCTCGTTCGCTGTGCCAATTTTTTTTTCAATAATTGGCCGAATGGCGCGTACTGCCGCCGGTGATATTCAAATGATGTGAAGTGATACAGATAACGTTCTTTGTAAAATTCCTCGTGCAAGAGCTAGCAAGCCATTCTATTACGACGCGGCTACCATGTGGTTGACTTGAAGCCTTTCTTTTCACAGGTTACCGCGGATGAGGACGAAGCGACAAACGACGGTGGAGCTAGCATTGAGAACAGCGAAACACAGACGCTACAAACGCAATCCCCGAAAGAAGCGTCCGCTAATTGCACTGACCAAACTGCTCTTGCCAGTCAGCTGGCGCTAGACAACGTGAAAGGGGATGCCGGTGTGCGCCAAACATCGTCACAACACTGAGCCGTGTTTGCAGAATTCTGTACTGAAAGACTGTTCGTATAAGGTTTTGTTGATGGCATTCTTTAATATACTTCATATCGGTGAGGACAAGTTTACCGCACCAAAATGACGGCGTTTCGCATTTTTTTTAATTTTTGCTGAGAAGATCGCTGCTTGTACGTCGCCTGCGCTGAAGCATTGTCTGCGGTAGCTAGTGCAAGTTGATTTCCAGCACTTATTGAGTAAGCGCTCACACATAGAAGATGAGTTTCAATGTTGAAAATGTGAGTCTGTTTACTCTATACCCAGCAGCAGGTGAACTGAACAACACATTGTCTACGCGAAATAACTGAACATGAACGGTGGACAGCCATCGACTGTTGAGTTTGTTGTGCAAAATGCATGTAATTTCTTCCGTTTTGCCTTTTACGGCACGCTTCTTGTATTATTACTACCGTAACACATTGGCCAAGTGGCACACAAAACCGCACGCCGGTAGCTTCTGTGTGCCGCAGCAGAGTACCGTCAACAGGGGACGGTCGCAGCGGGCTACGAGCCCAACCCCGATTGGCAGCCTCTTGACAGCGACGGTAGAGTCTAAGGGATGGAACCCCTAAGCGCTAAGAGCCACACGCTCATCGCCTTCTTTTGTAATCTTCCTGCATCCTTCTGTGCGCCAGCCGCCAGCAAGAGGAGTGTAGAGAACGCAAGAGCTTCATCAATACCCAGCACTAGAAGTCTCCAGTAAGTGCGTGCCTTGGAAGCTTTAAAACCACATGTGGCGTTTTTTCTTATTTCCAAAAAGAGCCCAGTGCACTTTAATTGAAACAGAAAACGCACTGATTTGCTACTGACAACATGGTGGGGCCTGCTCCAACATTTTTTTTCCAGTGCGTTCATGTACCCTAACTACCTGAAATTTACATTGCGGCTAAAATCTATAGAGCTAATTATCGTCGGTATTCTGAAATAAAATGTGTATTTGGCTCTAATAGATTGGAACACTTCACTTGGGCTTGAATTAGTTCGTAAAAGAAGTCTACAACGGCTCGAATGTACGGTATAGCAATATTTTGCGATAAAGTTAACATCATCCGTGTGTGTCCGTCGGGCGTAATGGGGCGTAATGGTGATGACTCACTCTAAGGCAAAATTGTGTTAAATGGGATTGGGGACTACTGGGGCTGCCACAACCACTAATCCCTTTAAAGACTAACGGCTCCGGGGCTAACAGTTAGTCCCCACAGACCACCTCAAGGGACTAACATTTAGTTCTCACATTTACACCTTAGCGGGCAACCGTTAGTCCCCACAGTTGAACCTCACCGGATGAACGGTCGATCCACTGAAGTACTCCACTGGGATGAACTTTTTATTCCCAGTTCAAATGATACGTTAATCCCCAGGGATGATTTTCTACAGTTACTCTCCGCAAGGCTTAATACCTCTTTCGCCTGTTTTTCTCCGCAATGAGCAACAAATGGCGCGGAAAAGAACACACGAAAAGATATTTAGTCATGTCTGTCTCACTGCTTTCGCAGTGAATGCAAAAACGAAAGATAAAAATGAGACAATTGAATGTTTTATTTTTCTATATAGAAGCACCAGTCTTCTTTCAATGAATTCATAGTCAAATGTCAAATACATGTCCAGCCACGTTGTCATATCTCGTGCAGTTCTCTTTGTGAAGCTGCTCCAACGGAAGCGATAGATGACTGGCATTGCACGCACTAGCGCACACAGTCTTCTGCACGAAGTGGACAACGGCTGCACAAAATGACTGCAAATAGTTAGTCACACGTGACAGAGAGGATGAAGATGCACGCACATGGCAAATACGTGCGAGGTGAAATAAAAACGCAAGTCTAAAATATCGCATGCAAACAATTTCACCGTGATGTCTTACATTATGAAAGACGCATTTCGAGATACATAACGCAACAGCTCAAATGCGCCTGCCGTAGCCATCGCAGCGAGCGAACGCGGGGCTGCCGCCACGAACGACGCAAAGCTGCTTCCGAGCGAGCGCCGAGGAAGCCGATGATAATGGCGACCGATTTCCACAAAGTTCGTCGAGCGAGTGGCAGAGTACAGCGAGGGAACACGGGGCCGCTGCCGGGCCGGGCCGGCCACCAAGAACGGCACAAAGCCGCAAAGCTGCTTCCAAGCGAGCGCCGAGGAAGTCCACGGTAGTGACGAGAAATTTCCGCTAAGTTCCTCGAGTGAGCGAACGCGGGGCCGCTGCCGAGCTGCTTGCGACCGAGTGACGGGGAAGCCAACAGTAATGGCGACCAATTTCCACAGAATTCCGAAACACAGCTTAAGTTGGCTAGCTAAAGCCCCCGCCAGTTGCCAGCGCACTTCAAGCGCGCGACATACAACCCAACTCGTTGCCGGCAACCGCAATGCGTTTTTAAACGAGTCACAGCGCGGTGGCGAGGCCTGTGCCCAATATCGCGAGCCCGCAGCTCATCACCGCGGCGAGAGCGTCCGGGCGGCCAACGGCAATGGCGGCCAATTTCCAAGCCGTCACAAAGCGCAGGAAAGCTAACGCCCAAGCCGACCTTCGCGGTGGATTTCGTGCGAGCGATATACAACATGAACTAGCCCGTTGCCGGCAAGCGCGATGCGTTTCGTGCACGCGACAGGTACGGCAAAATAAAATATGATCACTTAGAAAGATTCCAGTGCCGATTTCTGCCCAGAGCCAGAGTGACATCTTGGATCTGATACGCCTACTTTCTTCTAGGCCGCCATTCCGAGCCAGTGGCGACGCAGTGCCATATTACTACTACGGGGAAATATAGCGTGGCGTCGCGACCGTAAAAGCAGCACCACACGCTCATCGACGCATACGTGTATATCTAGAGGCACCGCGGCGTAGTTCCTAGATCGTCGAACTCTCCGAGCGCGACACAGCCGCCAACGCGCCACCACCACCCCCACGAATACAATTGGGAAGACTGAGTGACTGACCCAAGAGCGAGGAGGATGGTTTGTTCCCTCGACAATGGTTTGCACAAAAAACTTATCTCTGCACGCGGCCGGCACCTCCCGCGCGGTTCATCCCTTTGGAGACTAACTGGTTTGCACACGACACGCATCCCTCTGTGGTTAATCCTTCAATGGTCTATCCGTTCATCGCGCGAGCCTACTGGGCTCCGTTACTCCTCTTTCGGAGACTTGAAGAGAAAGTGGTGCTTCCTTGGCAAAAGGCGAACTATTCTGGACTGTCGGCAGCGTTTTCTTGTTCTTGGCATCTACTTGAAGGCCTTAAAAAGTGCTCCAACTCTACTTCTGAGTTCGTTTTATGCCCAGCCGTTTCTAAGCACTTCTTCAAAGAATAGATCGGTGCCCAATATCTTCAATTCATATATCTTTTATTTCAATTACACCATCTTAGAGCGAAAGAAGGACATGATATTGTAGCGATAAACTCGAAAAGAAACATTAAGAGGCAAAAAGAAGTAGGAAATTAGGCCTGTTACTATTTATATTGGAGTTTTTGCCCTACAACTTCATGTCCTTCTTTCGCTCTAAGATGGTGTAATTGAAATAAAAGACATATGAACTGTGGAACGTAAACGCGATAACAAAGCAACTAGAACCCAAAGGAAACAGATTGGATGAGACTACATTGGTTGTTTTGGTCAGAATTGTTGACGCAGCGCTGGTCTAATGAATGCCGTTCAGTTTGAAACCGATGCAGGATTTGGCTCATTTTGGGTTAGAAACTGCCTTGTTGAGTTCACGTTCCAATCAGGAATTGCATATCTTAATTCCAACTATTTAAGAAGTTAAAGATACTTAGGCGCACTTTACGCTCCCGTAAAATTCAGCCTACTTTCGGTTTCTTAATTTGGCTCTTAATTTGGCATGACCAAGCGTCTTCTCGCCGCAAGCGCGGTGTTTTTGGCAGCGTGTAAAAAGCTGAGAAGGCGCGCAGAGCTACGCAGAGCGACCACGAAGAGAGATTCTCTTGTTTGCAGCGACGAGGGCAGACTGCGCCAGCTATCGCGCGGCGGATGAAACACGCGGCACTTCGCGCGACCTCGGAGATATACGACGGCTCTTCGCTTTTGCAAGGTAGCCCGCATTTTCAGCGCATCCTAAGAAACACTAGGGTCTTCAGAATTAAGTATCTATGTATTTTCTATAAAAGAACACACCACTTAATACTTCCGTATTGTTGTTGCGCCTCAGATATGCGTAATATTTGCTTTTTGATCGACAATGTTCACAAGTATGCACAAAAACGACTGATCAAGTTGGCTGGGCGTTCAGAAAGCAGTCAAACATTGGGCAGCCACTGAATCGTGTGACGTGCCGACAAACAGAGAAACAAACAGACAGACGGACAGACAGACAGACCAAAATTTCTCCGTTTAGGTATCCCAAGAAAGACTATCGTCTTTAAAAAATTAGACCATCTCCCGCTAAAGGGAACCATGTGGAGATGTGAAGCAGCGGGCGCTAACGCTTACACTGGCGGCGGCGTTGACGCTGGCGCTCATCGCAGCGTTGCGCAGGAGAGAAAACTGGGGAGGCGCAAAGCAGGCAGTGATGGAGCAGTGTTTGCTACTGGAACATGCCAATCGCTGCTAATGGGCAATGAGAGACAGAAGACTCCGACTGGACACAGAGACCCGCACTCCGCTTTTAGTTAACGCGCACGCTGCGAATTTTTGTTGTTCAACAACGCACAGGAGAAATCTCTCACCGGCACCACCTTGGAGGTCAAGATCCATTGCCATATATACGGGGTGGCCAGTGAACGGTTGTGCAGCGCGAGCAGTCGGTTTTTTCAACCAAGAAACTCGCTAGCAGACGCTGCCTGCGTCGGCGTCGCGAGGCGAGAGAGGTGGGAGCGTAGGAGAGGGGAAGACGCGCATGCGCAGTGGGGGGTGTGGACGCCGCGGGCAGGGATGCCTAGAGGAGAGAGGGGGGAGCGGAACGTAGGAGGGGGGAGAGGGAGGGGACGCGCATGCGCAGTGAGGGTGTGGCCTCCGCGGGGAGGGATGCCTAGAGGAGAGAGAGGTGGAGAGGAGGTTTTTTATTTTTATTTTTTTAATGGGTTGGCGCATGCGCAGTGGGGGGTGTGGACGGACGGACGGACGGACGTGAGCATGAGACATTAAAGGCTTTCGCCTTAATATGTTTATTTTCCGAGAGAAAAGCGGTGTTCCGAGGAATGCCGATGCAATACTTTGATGCAGCGACATATAAGCCGGGCTACGACTTCTTTGTCTGAAGTATTTAAAATTCCATTACATTCTTCTGTGTGTCTCCGGGATGCGATTCGTTACTTGTACCACAGGCGTGTCACAATCATGAAGCTCCAACAGCCATGCTGGCAATGGTTTCTTTGAAATTACCAGGAGATAGTCAGGAAGTGGAACAACCATTTTGTCCTGTAATCTTGCGCAAGCAATGAGAAGACCTGTTGAAACGTGGGGACCTTCGTTATTTCGCTTAGTGTAGAGTATATTGGATATTGAATGCTCCCCTGTACTCTAAGAAGAAAATGTAGTTTGCATACGAATATTTCTTTTTGAGTGACCACTAATTTCATTCGATATAGAGGTTCTAGTGGTCGCAATACCATGGCGACTGCAGAGGTAAAGGTTGCAAGTGATTGCTTTCGGAGAAAAGCCACTGCATTAAGTCAGTCGATCAATATTCAGAGGTCCTCATGTCGTTTCTTTCTCACTAGTGAATGCATTATAAGCAATATTGTGTCGCGTTCCTGCCTTTTGCTGTGGTGCGCCGCGGTGGAGCAGTGGTTACGGTTCTCGGCTGCTGACCCGAAGGTCGCGGGTTCGATCCCGGCCGCGGCGGTCGCATTTCGATGCAGGCGAAATTCTCGAAGCCCGTGTACTGTGCCATGTCAGCGTCTGTTAAAGAACACCAGATGGTCCAAATTTCCGGAGCCCTCCACTACGGCTTCTCTCACAATCATATGGTGGTTTTGGTACGTCAAACCCCCGATATTACTATTATTATTAAGTTTTGTGGCGTTCACGACTATGTCATTTGTTTCAAAGCGCGAGCTACCCGGAACAAACACGAGTGCATGCTGCTTGACGTCACGTCAATCAACCAGTGAATGTCGAGCTGTCGGCTGAATTCTATTAGTCTGGCCTTCGCTCGATACGATAAAGGATGTCAAGAAAACAGCCGGCATTGTAACCTGCCGATCAACTGCAAGCATGCAGACCAACTTTTGTAGCCGAGGCGCAGTGATATCGGCATGTCTACAACACGGTTAGGTAAAGCCAGTCAGAAATGGCTCCGTTTTTTTACTGAATCAGGCAGGCAGCCTGGCTTTGCGAATGTATAGCCGCAACGCAGTTTCCATTTCTTTCAGATGAACAAAATCGCCATTGAGGTAGCTTTAAAACGCTTCTGCAGTTGCAGGTATACCTTGCTTGAGCAGTTCCAGCCATTGCTGGAATTTCGTGTTAACCACTAAACATGTACTTGCTATTTGCTGCTTTTCATGCTGATCATTGTACCGGACTACTGGTCGTTACTGCCTTGTATACTCTTTCTCCCCCACCCCACGTGTAGGGTAGCCAATCGAGCTTAGCTTGGTTAACCTCCCCGCCTTTCTCCTTCGTTTCTCTCTCTCTCTCTTGTCGTTGGGTCCCGTCAAGCTACTTACGTAGCTTTTAACCCAACGCAACCATCCAGCATGTAAATACTGGACAATAAAATTGAATTGAATTGAATTTCCGTTCTGTGGCGCGAAAGAAGACAGACACTGTTGTTTGCAGAGCGTTTGAGAAATGCGCCTTCCTATTTCATCACTGCTAGTTCGTTTAGCATTGCGACACTTTTCTCCGGCGTCGGTCGCGCTCGATATACGCACGCTTTCAAATTTCGGCGGAGTGTTGTGAGCCAGAACTCTTCATCAGGCTGTGTGAGGTCGCTCGCGTCGTTTGTGCAAGTTGTAGCTTTTGAGACGGCGGCGCTCTCCTTCTTAAGGTAGTGACGTCGGCGCACGCGCCTGTTGTAGCTGTGCCGTGATCATTTTCTCGACCGACGTGCTCATCTGTCACGAGCGGCGTCTCCCCGACGCTGCTCAACAATACTCATATCGGATGGCTGCGTCGCCCTTCTGTTAAAGATCAGCATAGCAACTTTGCCGAAAGGGTAAGTATGCATGTTTTTTTTGAACGCAAACGTGCTGGGCGCGGATTGTTTATTTTTAAACGTGTGACTTCTTTATGGAGGGAATAGCAGACCAAGCTTATCGCCTGCAGAAAGATTGTGCAGTTAAAATATATTTAGGTAAATAATAAACTATTTGGTCAAATAATGGGTGACTCGTTTGACGTGGTTTCTGTCTCCGAAAATGCTGCGGTACAAGAGGCGCTGTACGAATAAAAATAAAGCTGCGCGTTGATTATTTAGGCCTGGCATAAAGTAGCGAGAGTAGCGAAAGCACATGCGTGAGCCAGCCTTCGGTTAACTGACATGAAGGAGACATGCAATGCAAGTGAACATTTATCTGTCGCCACATAGGCCCGCGCTTGTTGATGATTGAAAGGTGGCGCTTTTATATCTGTGCCTGCGCACGCAGGTAAGTTTTGCGTTTACTTTCTTTTTTGCGGCAGTGCTCTCCCTTTCAGTCGGTAGTCGGCGTCTGTGTTGTACCGCGCTTTTCTGTTGTGTCCACGTTTGCACTTATTAACTTGTTTCATAATACATGTTGTTCACTACAGCATTCGGCTATTCACGACGATAACCACAGCAGTTCTTAGGGGAGTTCATTGCGTAAAGTGATGGTGGTTTGGGATACCTGGAACTACTTTATACGTATTATTTATAGCGTGATAAATAGGCGACAAAAACGTAACGGCACACATCTTCCCTCATCCTCCGAGCTTATTTTTCGTGACATAACCGTCAAGCAGAATGCTGCCACCCCCTACGGGGCCTTCTAGTAATAGGAAAATGCGCTGGAATAAGTAGACGTAGGATCGCAGCTGCCTCTAACCTCCGACGCATCACCCATCAACAAACGAAGTACCTTCTTGGGCTCTCGGCCACTCCGCCTAAGCCTCTGGGGAGTACAGCGACGCTGCATGTGCCCCTGCTATATCAGCCACACAGTACGACCATTGCAATGCTCATGCACAGTACAGGCTCCTTCAACGGCTACTCAATGTGCAATAATTTGGTGATAGGCGTATTTCACATCTGCTTCCGTGATGATATGACCGATGGATACATGACAACACATTCCACAAGACACTGCTTCACTTCATACACAACACCGGCCTAACGGCGCACATTTAATACAGATATACAGAACAAATATTATGCCTTAAGGGCAAGTCTATGTCGCAATTGAAAAAAAAAACTATGTGGAAGAACGAGGATACTATAGGCACAAAAAACAAAGAGAAGGAGACCTGGTTTCGAACTAACATTTATTAGAAAGAGAGAGAAACAGCAATTTAGCACACTGCGCGCCTTAGCACAGACACTTCAAATTGACCCGAATGTGACGATGGATTGCTGCTGATTAGATTCACTGTTCATAACGAGCAGCAGTGGTTGACTGTCACACCTGTCGCCTTTCTTCTAAAGAAGCCGTACTAACGGCCTGCTGTTTTCCTGGCACCCTTTACCATTGGCTGTCGAAACAGTAGCCTAAAAGAGCACCATATGAAGAACTCCTTTGAGGGCACCCTACTCCCCTTCCACTGCATTGGTATGAACGCAGGTGTGAACCTGTCGTTTCGGATGCCTAGGTTGTTTTTGAGGCACGATACTAAGCTGTAGCACGTGGAATTGCGAAAGCCGTCATAATAAAGACACAAATGCAGACTTGTAAACATAGAGACTCCATTATTATTTGAGCAATAACCTTGAAGATGGTACTCCCATACTCCCATTGGAAGATGGTACTCCCATACCACACGTAGACAAAATTAGAATTCTGGGGTTACACCTACAAGGAAACGGCCATAATGGTGAGACGGTGCGCAGACTACGCCGTTCGGTGGACGACACGATCCTACTCTTGCGTCGTATCACAAATAGACGTACCGGTCTGCGCGAACACTGCGCTATCCGTCTCGTCCAGGCGTACGCGATAAGCCGCATAACATACGTTGCCCCCCTACCTCAAGTGAATGGGATCAGAAAAAAACAAAATGGAAGGCATGATACGAAAGGCTTTCAAGAGAGCGATCGGCCTTCCACTCAATGCGAGCACCGAAAGATTTCTAGCGGTCAGACTTCACAACTCACTCGACGAGTTAATTGAGGCCCATCACATTGCTCAATACGAACGCTTATCAAAGTCAAAGGCGGGTCGACACATCCTTGAGTCGCTTGGCATCAGGTATCACACTCAGCAGGGTGAAAAGGTGGAGGTTCCTGCCTCGGTCCGCGACCGCCTGATCGTTCCGCCGCTTCCTAAGAATATGCACCCGACGCACCACGTCGGGCAACGTAACGAGCGCGCTAGAGACCTTCAAAAGAAGTATGATGGCACTAGTACTGACGTTGTATACGTAGATGCCGCGAGATATGGGGAAGGGAGAAGCGCACACGCAACTGTGGTCGTTGACTATACGGGCAAATGCCTTCGCGAGCGCCACGGTGACCGCGGGACACGCAGAGGCGGCCGAAGAAGCCGCGATAGCCTTAGCACTCGCCGCAGCGCCGAATGCAGAGATCGTGATAAGCGACTCGCAGGCGGCAGTCCGCGGTTTCGCGCGCGGCCGTGTCTCGCGGGAAGCGGCCCGAATTCTTCAAACGCGTGGAGATGGCGACTCGGCGTCACGCTCGCAACCCCAAACTCCGACAGTCTTCCTCCTATGGACCCCGGCACACACCGACGTCCCGCTCGCGGGAAACGAGGCCGCCCACGCCGCGGCTCGAGGTCTCACTCGCCGAGCCGCGGCCCATTACGTGGCCACCGCCTCCGACTCCGAGAACGGGGCTTTGGGCCTGCTGGCTCGAGACACTTCGACAGGCACGCAGCAACACGAATCACAATGGTCGTGGGGTGATCGTCTGACAACGTTCCGAGACATTACCCAACACTATAGGCTCGAAAGGCGTAAATTCCCGCCACCACACGATAAATTAAACAGACGCGATGCTGTAAGCTTTCGCTTGCTCCAAACCCACTCGTACCCTAGCCTAGCCATCTTACGCCTTTGCTACCCGAACCTCTATCCCACCGATATGTGTAAAGCGTGCGGGCACAGAGCAACGCTGAGTCACATGCTCTGGGAATGTGCTGGCGACAACTGTCGCGAAAACGTCGCCGTTCGCGATGCGCCTATAACGGCCGTCAATGCCAGACCAGAGGAAGCCTTGAGCTCACTCGTTCCCACCACCGCCCCGGCTGCGGGAGCCGCGGGGGACCTTCTTCGCCGGCGCCGCCGCCGCTGGGAGGCGGCCCTCCAAAGCTCGGAGCTGAACGACCAGCTCTGGGCCGTCCGGCAGGCCGAGGATGCCGCCCGAGTCCAGTGACTCTGAGCCGCCACCTGAAGCCACCAAGATCAAACTGCCGGCTCATTCTGTAAAATGAAGTCTTTTCTCTCTCTCGCGTAATTGTAAAGTGCAATTTCCCAGTCCCGAAAGCACCACTCTTACCGCGAGACGACGCTTGGTAAGCGACAAAACGCGCGAAAAGAAAATGCGGGTTGGAGACGTCACCTTGAGATTCCCGCACCAAACACCGTGACGACATGGATTTTTACGGCGTCTCCTGGGTCCTACGTAGTTTCTAATCGGTAAAAATGAAGTACATTGTCATCTGTGGGTGCCATAGACCTAACATACGAAGTTTCAGTAAATTTCATGGAGCCCATGTCCCGAAAATAGGAAAAATACATTTTGAAATTCATGATTGACACGCGCGGAGCTTTCGGCACGAAATTGAAAAATGAAACTTCAAGCCTTGATTTTCTCCGCTAATAATAAACTTATGACAATAGACTTCTCAGAGTACAGTTTATCAATCTAAATCAAATCAATTGTTCCACTTTAGTGTCGGTTTAAAGGCCCACCCATTACAGAGCTACTGAGACATATTTAATCATCATCAGCTGCAAAAGCAGCAAGAACGTGCCCAGCTGCGTAGGTTTGCGTGTTGCCCTACGGACGCGTAGTGAGCCCGTCGCTGATACGCAAAAGGAATAAATATGGCATGGTTGGCACTGCGCAACTGTACTTGCAATACGCATCCCACGATAGTTTGACGCGCGCAGACGTTAGTCGCCTTGCGGCACAGCTTATACCCATGTTACACGGGCAAGTTAACCGCGGTTAACCCTTTCAGTCCCGAATTAAATATTTTCAATGTAAGCAACTAGCTCTTACATTTTGAGATGAGCATGATCGTGGTAGTCCTAAAAAACTGAAAAACTATTCGCTCATACTTTTCAGAGAAGAGTAATTAACGTGTCAACTAATTTAACAAATAATTATTATTTAATAATCATTCCATAATTTTTGCTTCATTTACTACATAAAATATTATTTACATAGGATAGCATATTGTCCAATAGCCAAAATTCAAATTTCCGACACAGAACTAAAATTAATGCCCTATCTCTGCACGGTGAAAGAAGACGCTGCCTGAGCGAAATGCGCGAGCAGCACGACCGCTTCTGTAATTTCTTCGCTCAGACGTGACTTGCCTTTATTATATGTACCATGTTGACACCACATGTAGGGCAGATGCTAAATACGGGCTTTTGAGGAAGAACAAAGCTTTATCTTTACCAGATGCTTGCTGACTGACCTACATAATTTATGATTCCAATTGGAATCACGGGGACTCAAAGGGTTAAGACCAACCACGGTTAACTGCGTGGAACCGCGGTTAGCGCCAACCACGGTTCGCCGATGTTACACAGCGCGAAAGAGTCCTCGGTTAATGCGGCTAACACCACCTGGCGTACAACAAACTGGCTAACGCACTAATCAGCAGGTCGCCGTTCTATACACAAATATGTCACTTATTTGTTGCATATTGTTCTTCAAACGTACAATTATGCGAACATATGCATCTTTTACGGCAACACCTCATTGCTTTGGCGTGAACTGCTCTACGTCAGGCGCCAGTTCAGCGTTCAACTCGGCTGTTATTGCCGCGTACACCTGTGAAATGCGCGACGTGCTCCGCAGATCACGCAAATGATTTTCCCATAGCCTTATCAGGCTTTCCTTGTTCGTGCCGTCCAGTTCGCCCGTTTTTCACGCACGTTCGCCGGGATGCACTTATCGCTCATGGGCGCCGCTATTTTCTCGGTTAACTGCCTAACCGAGGTTGCCAAGCTCGGCTTCCTGCAACCGCGGTTAGCGGCATAACCGTGGTTTCGCGTACCGTGTAACATAAGCAAACCGCGGTTACGTTAACCGCGGTTTCGGCTGCCTGTGTAACAAGGGTATTAGGCATGCTCCGAGAGCCGATGCAAGCTATCACTTGAGACGGTGATGCGCACGGTGCCCGATAATGCTATCGCGTTCTACTCTTGAAGTGGAAGCTCAAGCATCCGTCATGTTTTTTTTATTGCGATAGCAATTATATGGACAGTCTCGACGGGTTTTTGACGTCGCCATTCCCGTCGCCGTCATGTCGCCTATGAAGTCCAAGTTGATAAGAGCCCCCTGCGCATCGTGCATTCTACCAGCGGGTAATAGCACGCGAGCGGGAGCGATGAACGCGGCTGAAGCGGAGAACAAACGAGCCGGCAGGCACATCCGATAATTTCCCCCCAACTGTTCGACCGGCCCCGCCCGTCGTTCACGAGCGTGAAAAGAGGCGAGCGGGAAGGGGGGGGGGGTTCCCTCGAGCGACCTTCGATTTTACGAGCGCGGTCGTCGCGGGCGCGCGCCTTATCTCCCATCTCGACAGCCGACAGCGGGCGGCGGCTACACCCTTCTACTTGCTGCGCTCTCAACGCGAAGAGAATGTGGTGTGAAGAGTGTCCCTGGAGCGGCCGTATTCTCTTAAAAGAGCGTTTTCTAGAGTTGCGTGAGATCGGATCCAAAAGAGTTAGCTTCCAGCCTCACTTCGTATAACATTACAATTTATTGCTATCGCATTCATTGCTTCACCCTTGCGGTGAAACTGTGACCTTTTTTTTGTAAGAAACTTTAGTAAATCTATGCGGTCCACTTGTATTAGTCCACTGTTGTCCGCATAACATTTACGGGTCATGAAATTTACGGGAATGAAAAAGTCAGTTTCACCGTAAGAGTGAAGCAATGAATGCGATAGCAACAAATTGTAATGTTATACGAAGGGAGGCTGGCAGCGAACTCTTTTGGATGCGACGATCTCACGCAACCCTACAAAACGTTGGTGTAAGAGAATACGGTCGCTCCAGGCACACTTCTCGCACCGTCCATTCGCGTTGAGAGCGCAGTACGTAGAACGGTATACGAGACACTGGCTGACGGCTGCCGAGATAGCGAGATAACGAGCACGCTAGCGATGACCGCGCTCGTAAAATCAAAGGTCGCAGTAGCTGCTCGAGGGACCCCCCCCCCCCCCCTTTCGCGTCTTGTGAGGCTCGTTAAAGACGAGTGGGGCGTTTCCTCTGCTTGAGCATTCGACGGCCGGTCTAACATGCGGGGGGGATCTTATCGCATGCGCCTCGGAGTGACGGAGATGGGCCGGCTTGCTTGATCTCCGCTTCAGCCGCGTTCGTCGCCCCCCGCTCGCCCGCTATTACCCGCGGGTAGAACGTACGATGCGCTGGGGATCTTATCAATTTCGACTTTATACGCGACATCACGGCGACGGCAACAGCGACGGCAAAAACCCGTCGAGACTGTCGATATAATTGCTATCTCAATAAAACAAAGGTTAATTATATATATTTTTTTCAGTGTGCCTGCTGGTTGCCGCGAACAAAAAAGAAAAGAAGAAAGAAGGACATCGTTGCTTTAATATTCAGTGAATCTGTAACACCTATTTGCATTTCCGTCATTCTAATTCGCAATTCCGTAATTAATTATAATGCCACTTCCTCTTTATATGACCTGAAGCTCCATAGAACTGTCGTCCGTACTCTCGCGCTTGCATTTTCTTTACAAGGTTTCGTAAGCTCCCGTGATATCTGGAACCACACTTCAACAACCTTAATTTTATACTCTACATTGCCGTTATATATATAAATGACGATGCTGAAGCTGGCATGGTCAATTTTACGATATCTTTATCTCCTTTTGCACTTATAGTGAGACGCATCTAAACTATCTCCAAGTGTGCGCCTCAGGCTCACACTTTCTCTCCCCTATGGCGCTATTAGCAAGGCCCGCTATTTATCTCAGCCCGGATGATCTTCAAGGTACACTAAAAGACGCAAGCACGTTTTCTGCTTTACCAAAATAGCTAAAAAATAAACCCTGCCGTTTCACGCACCTAGACCACGCTATGATCATGGGGTGTGTAGAGCTAGGGGACTACTCGGCGATTTTTATCAAATCGTTGTCACAAGCAGGCACAGAAATGCAGGCAGGCGGCATTAGTGCCTTTCGTAAATACAGTTTTCATTTCGGATTACATAACGTCGCCTCTATTTTTTGCCCCACAGATCAATGTATGCTAAGTTTTATTCTCGCCAAGGTTATGAGAAATTCCTGACGCGACTGTTATATTGAGTAGCGCAATAAAACTAAATAGTAAGCATTTAAAATAGTTGTAAACTGTAGTATGCTATCACCGTTAAGCCGCGTTCAGACTGCAATCGCATCTTTCATAAATGTCGTATCGCGTAACGGCTGTATCGTCAGTTTGCGTAGCTAGCGACCACGTATGTTCACATTGATCTTTTCGGTACTACACGTTTTTTACGACGCGCCAATCACCACTCTGAATGTGCGTTGCTTCCTCGCTACAATTTCAGCCTAGCAAGGTTCGCGTGTTTGGCCATGGCTGGCCTGGTTGGGCTAAAGGCAAGACGCTACGTGCGCTCACATTAACGCACATCGCGTCTGCCAACTGCACAGACACGCTACTGCATGGCTTTGAAGACGCGCATGAAGACGCGGAATCGGGGGAGGCTTTGCCCATTGGTCGTACGCATCTGTAGTTGTCGTAAAAGTCGCGGGCCCGGCAACATTTACGTCCCTTACGTTACGTACTTTACGCTAAATGCAACAACGTCTGAACATGCTCATTACGTTGCTTGCGCTTACGCTTACGATCCTTACCGAGGATGCGTACGTTGAGCACGTAGTCTGAACACGGCTTTACAGTCTTGAACCATAAAACAGGTCAGTGACACTACAGCGTAATCGTTGTGCGCTTTTCGTTCCTCCTTTATAGAGCGACAATATTGCAGTACTCTATAGGATAGCACTTTTAGAAGCGAGCACAGCGAACCTGGGATAGCAACTAGTTCTTGTTTCTTGGTGTGAGTCGGTGGGTCTTGCTAATAATTTGAAGCAGCGTGCAAAAGAATGAGGACAAATATAAGGAAGAAACGCAAAAAGCCCGCGCCTACTTCGCGCTGCTTCAAGTTGAGCAGAAAGAGTTAATTCCACGGCTCTGTTACGTGTTCGCTTAGAAGGGATTTCTTATCTCTCAGAATAAAACATACCACTATAATCGCGTTAGCCTAAAGAACGCTAGACCTGTTTTAAATCATGTCGAATATGCGCTCACAGCTAATGGCAAGAGGATGGTGTTTACAATACTTCAGGCGCGTAAACAATATATATTTATTTTGTTATTTGAAATATTTCGGAACTGCCCGACACATTGTTTAGCCGGCGGTTCAAGATTAAAAGTCAACGAACTAAGTGTGTGATGTCGTGCAGGCAGCTATGAGCAGCGTGGAAGCGCTGGAACAGCGTCATTGATAGCGTCACGAATAGTTGAGACAGCTCTAATTATAGCCGGAGTCAACATTCGTGAACCTTTGGACTCGAGTTAGCAGCATCTCAACTATCTAACTAAGCCGTAGTGCGTGCTCTCATTGTGGCTATAACATTCCGAAAGGAAACGTGGAATAAAGGAATGCCTTTAGACGTCAGCGTCACCGGAGTTAGGCGCTCGAGAAAAACAACTTTTCAGGGACGAGGCCTTTTGCGCACACCATGAGAAATTCACGCAGCACGTAGACGCACGAGCACTTCAGTATCAATCACGACGCTAACTACGCCGCAGCTCGTTTGCCGTGTAAAGTCTATTGTTTTTGTTAACGTCAGTCGCGTGCTTAGAACTGCGGCAGCGCGGAAGACGAGACGTGAAAGACAGCATTCATGAGAAGCTGTTTGGTTAGTCCGCCACCTCAGCGCGGTTCGATGAGTGAATAATCGAACGCGCATGTCACGAGAGCGGCAGGGGAGGCCCCTTGTCTCGTTTCTCAGAACCTCCAACGACATTCCAAGTAGCATGCATGGTAGGTTTGTTATTCATTAGAGGTAGTGGTAAAATTCCATGTGCTAAAGCTGTGCCTACATAGTCTTCTGCGCACAAACTCACATACGCGCGTACGTGCACACACTGGATGTTTACAGCAAGGTGCACGAATGGATAGGATTTTTTTTTATTTGTCCAGAACTGCGCAAAACATTCAGATGACGAAGACGGGGAGAGCACAAAGAAAATATATGACGTATTAATTTTTGAATCCGCAAATGAGGTAAATACAAATGAAAATGAATCGAAAGAAACTTGCTGCGTGCATGAGCATAACCACACCTTCCGCATTACACCAGCATCGCTCTGCATTACTCTATACTTGCATTGCTCTAACTACTGTTCGCTTGCCCACATTACAGGGTGTCTCTGTAAGCACACAGTATCTAGCACCCTGATCGTACGATTCTATCTTACGACCGTCGCTTATACCCATAGTGGCGCAAGATCCAAATTTTCTTCCAAACGGGCGTGAGGTTCGACCGTGAAAATTATAAGCAGGGAACATGCTAGTACAAACTTGTATACTGCCACGCGCGTTTCTTATTTTCACTTCGCTCTATTCGGTTTTCGCCCTTCAGCAATGCTCAGCGCAAACCGCGCCTCATTGTTCTAGAAGCTTCGCGATCATTGTAGATCGTTTTGTTAAGATTGCGCGCAAGACGCGAACACTCGAGCATATTCCAGAGCTTGCACGACAACCAGTGATAAGACTGGAATATTCTATGGCACGAGCATAAATTCCGACGCGCTTCACCGCTTGTCAGTTGATCGACGGCCGACGCTCTGTTCGCCGCTATCAGTGCCAGCGTGTATTGCTGTAATCTGACTTTCAGTTTACCGGCCGCAAGTTCGGCCTAGTAAACAGTTTCATCTTGAGCATACCGACTGCTGCTTGGGTCAACGTCACGACCACGTGACAATACACTACGTTAAGGCGCACAACATCTAGAAATCAAGACCTCCACTCTGCAGTGCACGTCAAGGGGAACTATAGGCACCCCATGTTTGTTCGTCACACCCTGTCAAAGAATATATTAAAGAAAAACACAGGAGAAGCTGTTAGTCTTAATGATAGAAGTTAGGGCGTAATATGGGAAGGAAAATTTTACGTCGAATCACAATAATAATTATCCAATTCAGTTTTATTTTTCCAGTATGTACTTGCTGGATGGTTGCGTTGGGCAAATAGCTACATAAGTAGCTTGACGGGACCCAACGACCAAAGGCAGTAACAAAAGGCAGTCCGCTATGGCAATCAGCACGAAAGAAGGAAATAACAAGTACACGCACAGTGGTTAACATGAAATTCCAGAAATGGCTGGAACTGCTCACGGACAGAAATGCCAAGTATAGGAAATAAACATCATAAACTCCGCTGTCTTACGGAGGGCTGTAAACACCATCCGTATGACAGCGGTACGATCGTCATGAAAATTCCAGAGATTAAACGAGGGCGGCTACCAGTTCGCTTATAGGAGCTTATTGATCACATCTAAAGGAAAGACGCGCCTCTTCGATTTCCTACACGGGGCGAGGGACATTTCAAGAATTTCAGCACCGAAGCTTCGGCATTCGGCAAGTAGGGTTGTGCCGTGAGATTTCCTATACACGGTTACTGAACGTACTGCGAGACATGCTGAACGTTTTCGGTGCCAGAAAAGGATAGTGTGCAAACCGAGGCGTGTTTGAACACGTCAGCATGCGCTAACACTCGTCACTTTCACATAGAGCACGACTACCACCACACATGCCGCGGAGATTACCCTGAGCAGAAGCGATTGACAGGGTCGTGGAACAGAGACTATCCAGTAATTTACGTCCCACACATCCCGCATCTACGTGTTACAGGTGGTCGACTCGAGATAGTGTTAGTCACACCAATTCTTTTCCGCGACTTGGTGCTTGAAATGTCAAAAGAATCGTCATGCTTCTATAGGTATCTAGGAATCAGAAGTCAACGATGGCTCATCGCACCTTTGTGTGACATTTAAAGGTTGAAACACCTCCAATTATAAAGCAAAGCTGTTCTCCTGCTGCTTACCGTTCGTGCTATCAAATACAGCTATATTGTCGGCTTGAAGGCTTGTGCGGCTACGCTACGAGGAAAGCCATGACAAAAGCGTGCTTTGAAAGGAAAAAAAAATATGCCATCTCCCACTAAAGGGAAGTTGTGGGGATGTGAAGCAGCGCTGGTGTTCACTTGTGTTTCCATTTGTATGTTTCCGTGTATGTTTGATATGTGTGTGGAGTTATGTATCAGCGGTGCTGCTTAAGATGCTTGCGCTGCTGTCACAGCTTACGTTACCGGATGCCGCTACAACTGGCGCCAACATTGACATCCATAGCGCCGTTGCGAAGGAGAGTGGAACGGAGCGAGCGCGCGCCGCATTATATACCAGCGCACAGCTGCGCCGGAGAGAGAGAAAGGCGAGAGGAGAAACGAAGCGGAGGCAGCGCTCATGCCACCTCCTCCCACCTCCACGCGCTCATGCGCGGAGAGAGGTGAGAGTTGGCGCATGCGCAGTGGGGGGAGCGGACGGTCGCCAAGGGACGGACACAGCCCCGAGCAAAAGCTGCTTCGAATCTGAAAAGAGCGTAGTGCTATGTACACAGGCATAATATGATCACGGTAGCCAACGTTTCGGCAAGGGCGGCAGTGTGTGGCGGCAGAAGAACCAATCTGTGAAGGCTTCCCTAAACACGGTGTATGTCCTCTGCATGCGCCAGCTGTGCCTGTCGCAGGCAGCAATGTACAATGGGGAACGTGCACTGAGCCGGTGGCGCCGTGGTGCGGGAGTGAACGAAATGAATTGACGTGTTTCGTGCAGCAGCCGACACATGAGCGCAGCCGTGTCAGGTTGTTAGCGGTGCTTCCCAATGTCGCGTATGAATTGCTGTGTCGTAAACTGCGCCGATAACTATAAGAACTAAGCACCTGGAACAAAGTTTTTCAGTTTTCCGCAGTGACTGTGCTTGAGAAACCGGCAGGAACACTGGATTAGGTTAAGTGATCCCACGGTCACGTTTATGAAGTACGTCCTGTAGCTAGTTCGCTGTGAATTTATTCTCCACGCATGTTAACTGATATTGTTAACTTGCTGAAGGAACCGAGGGGCAGCCGGAAAAGTGATCTCGAGTCTGTAGTGGCGAAAAGCAATCGACAGATCCAGCAATTCTCCCTCGTACGCTGCCGCTGTCTTTCTGCCGTATCGCAGTTCGTAAACAGTAACATTAAGGGAAAAGTCCCGCATGCCAGGCAAAATGCGTCGCCGACCGCGACAATTTCAGAATTTATTCCCCATGTACTGCCATAGCCCTTTACAGCAAGTACTGTGCGTGCAAGCGAAGCCGGGCCACGCTGAGATATCGCGTGCAAAGCTGGCACGTGACAAATTTACTCAAGGACTCTTGCCTACAAACAGAGCTGAACTACTGCACAGAAAGCTTCGCGCAAATGCCACGCATTACTAAATGACGTGCAGTTCGGCGCAACCGAACATATTACTTGCACGCATAGCAAGGGGTTGTCTAACACATGCGAGACACAAATGCCATCGTTTACTCAACAATAAGCAGGGAAAATGGCAAGAAATAATGTTTACAAACATCGATGGTGACGGTCCATGCTTCGAGCTTTACGCCGGCCGGCCGCACGAATCGCCTTTCAAAACACTGTCGCGCGTCTGTGCTACGTCACATCGAAAATATGACTGATTCCGTAAATTTATGTCCTTTCTCTTCGTTTTGGGCCCCAAAAGAGTCATGCACTATTAACTTTCTGGAAGTCTACCCGATTTATCAAACCTGTCACCTTCGCGCACACGCACTCGCATACATCGCGGGCGTAGCTGACGGAGAGACGACGACTCGTAGCACGCCAGTTGACACTGAAGTGGCCGCAAGTCGCCACTCGCGGCGCTGGCGGCGCATAGGTACAGTGCGCTGCTGCGCCCCCTGTAGGTGCTGCACGTTTCCCATACACGGGCATAGCAGAAAATGAGCGCAGTAAGCCGTCGCCGGAATAAATGGCGCCGAGCAAATATCCCAGGAAGAAGAGGCTACGGAGAGCCCGATATGAAGAAAAATATCCACGGAGTGAATGATGGTGAGTTGGCGAAGCTCGGAGGGATAATTCGGGTAACCGTGAATCCCCCCCGTACATTGCCCACTCGATCATGCAAAGACGTGACAGTAAGTGTCACGTCTTTGCATGATCCTCGGTGTTCGATTGTGAGCTGGGCACGAGCGTCGCCGACTTGTGTTCCGGGTCCTTGGCTATGGGTTGTGCCGCCGTGAGTACCGGAGCCGCCACATGCTCCGTAGATACCGGCTGCCCTGGTTTTGCATGTGACTAACACTAGAGCACTGTGGAGCTGACTACCTCCTCTCTGGTGAAGTTCACTTCACCGTTGATCACGATGGAGTCCACCTCCGGTGCTCGACTCCGAGTACCGCGTCGGCCCGACGACCCCAATTATAACAGCGCCATCTATCCCCTTAATCGTCAACTGTACGAAAACCACTAACGCCATCTAGTGATATTATTTCCAAGAGAACGACCCACACGCTAAGGAGCTTCGCCCCTAAAGCCACTAACGCCATCTAGTGATATTATTTTAAAGGACATATACACACAACGCCATCTATTGAGCAAGTCATAAACTAGAGGTGGCTACATACATACTACTACTACTACTACTACTACTACAGAGGAGGGAACGACCCACACCCTGAGGAGCTTCGCTCCTAAAAATGCTGTGTCAACGCACCAACATCAACAACCGCAGCAGAGTAACATAGTACGTTTACTATGTTACTCTATGGCAGCGCCACCGCAGGCAAAACGGAAACCACTTAAACGCGCGCGCTCTCTGAATAAAGAGCATTCCTTCGTTGGCCTCGAGTGTGCGTCTGTGTTACTACATCATCTGGCGACGAGGATGGCGGCGGATCCCTAGCTATCTTCGGCACCTTGAGTCTGGCCTGCGTCTGTCCTGCATCTCGCTTGCTACAGAGCGGCTCAAGATGTCGAAGTTTTGGGAATTTGACTCTTACGTCGAAGGCGGCGACCAAGACTTCAATTCGTATGTTGAGCGTTTCGAGCATTACTGGAAACTAACGCAAATCGAAGACAGCAGCTTGAAGAAGTCCGCGTTCATCACTGCCCTAGAGAAATGCCCGTACAGGAGCCCGAAGGATTTGCTGTTGCCTGCTAAACCGGATGACAAGTCGTTCGACGACCTCGTCGGCGTCTTGAAGGAACAGCATGCACCGGGCAGCCAAGTGATTGCTGACAGGTTCAAGTTGAACCACCGGCACCAGCTAGAGGGTGAGTCAGTTTCGGCGTTCGCCGTAGAACTGCGACACATGGCAGCCAAGTGCGCGTTCGGAAACTTTCTAGACGACGCGCTACGCGACCGGTTCGTGGCGGGGCTCAGCAACCCGGCCATTCAAGCTACGCTGCTGAAGGAAAAAAAGTTGAACTTTGAAACAGCGTGCGACTTGGCAAAGGCCGTGGAACTCGCTCAAAGAGAGTCGAAGGGCTTCCGACCGTATGAGGGAAACGCGCGAATGGACGAAGCCATCCACGCTGTTAGCAAGAAAGGCCGTCCACAGCGAAAGCCTAAGGTGAGCGCACCGCAAGTTTTCGGTCATGGTGAAAATTGCCATAGATGCGGCGATAAGCACCAAGAAAGTGACTGTAAATACCGGAAAGCTCGATGTCACTGGTGGAAGAACATAGGTCACTTAGCGAAGGTGTGCATGAAGAAGCACGGCAAAGCTGTTAATACGTTCGAAGTGCAGAACGAGACGGACCACTTGCAGCTCTTTCAAATCGAGTTAAACAAGCAAATACAGCGGCCCTATCTGGTGGAAGTGAAAATCGCTGGGCATCCTGTGAGCATGCATATAGATACCGATGCAGCCGTATCTATTAATAATGAGCAGATATACGCTCGATTGCCACAGAAGCCAGCTTTGAGAAAGTGCCTTCTCGAGCTGAAAAGTTATGGCGGCACGCCACTCGAAACGACAGGGCAAGCATACGTGTGTGTTGAGTACGAAGGTCAAAAGAAAGACCTACCGATGGTTGTCGTTCCCGGAACTCAACTATGCCTGCTAGGGCGCGACTGGCTTGCTCAGCTCAAGCTGAACTGGGCTTACGTTTTCAACGTGGAAGCAGAGCAAACCGTGAAACTCCTGCTGCAAAAGTATCGTGGCGTTCATCGTGGCTAACAGCGCGAAAAACACAGACGAAGACGAGAAGTGGACACGACAAAGCGCTGTGTCGTGTCCACTTCTCGTCTCCGTCTGTGTTTTTCGCGCTGTTAGCCACGATGAATCTGCACCAACTCGCCTAGTTTTCCATCTTACTTATCGTGACGTGTTCAGCTCACACGTTGGTTTGATTAAGGGCTATGAAGCAAAAATGGTCTTGAAAGAAAAGGCTCGTCCAGTTTTCTGTAAGGCTCGACCTGTTCCCTATGCGCTGAAAGATGTCGTCGAACAGGAAATACTGGCTCTCAAGGAAAGAGGCATCTTGCAGCCTGTCCTGCAGAGCGACTGGGCCACACTACTTGTCATCGTCCCAAAGCCTGAGCACAAGGTGAGATTGTGCGGAGACTACAAGGTAACATTAAACCCTTCCATAAAGGCTGATCAGTGCCCATTGCCACTTGTAGAGGACATTTTCGCAGTCCTGGTTGGCGGAAAAATCTTTACTGTGCTTGATCTAACCACGGCATACCAGCAGCTTCCCGTGCATGAAGATTCTCAGAAGTTACTTACTATTAATACGCACTTTGGCTTGTTTAAATGTTTGCGCATGCCTTACGGTATTTCAAGCGCCCCGGCAATTTTTCACTCGGGATCTTCGATTTTCAGACCTCTGGCAGCTATCTGGCAGCCAGAGCTAGCCAGAGGGTCAGAGAGCTGGTTCCGGTCGGGACAGGAAACAGCGTCGTGGTCACGTGTGTGGGGAACCCAAGACAACCCGAAGCTGCCCGAAGATTGCAAAATCGAACGCTGGGACAGCCAGCGTAAACGTAAACAAACGCTACCGTCGTGGCAGCAAATGAAACATTGCGCCGCGTGCGCGTTGATTTTTCCTGCATTGCCCGCTTGGAAATATGTGGCTAGGTTTGCCGAAGAGCTGAAATAATATCCTCGAGCAAACGCATTTGCGGTACGACCTCGTACGCTCGCAAGATCACGCGAAACTCGCCCCGTCCGCGAACAAAACAGCCAGCTGGCGCACGGCGCCTCGAGAACGATGCAAGGTGAGCTGCCGCACCGCTAACGGCTTCAAGCTCACGTCTGCTTAGTACATGTAACAGTCACTGCACAACGCGATGCAAAATCTCGCGAAATTGACCGTGTCCCAACAAGAGCTCGAGGATATACCTGCTCAGCTCTCGCGTACTACGTCGCACACACGCGTTGACCAACTTGCGTTTTTTCTTAACTTCAGAAATGCGGTGGTATCGGTACCACGAGTGCGCGTCATATCTAAATAAACTTCTGCATGACGCGTTTTCGACTCGTTCTGGCAGATGTTGCCTGGGCCCCTTTTCCAGTCCTGAGTAGCACTTCCAAAACCTCATGTAGCTCAGCTTTCATTTGAGCTATTATGAGAACCGTGTCCAGGGCTACCATCCTCGCGAGCACAAGCGCTACATATTAGCTAACCGCTTCTGGTGTTGCTAATCCCCATGTTGCTGCTAGCATCGTTACGCAACTGTAAACAACTGGTTATATAAAACATCTGCGACTGTTGAACATATGTCTGTGCGTGCAACCTTTTACATACCTTTAGCGTCATTTCGTAACGTTTCGCTCAATAAAAAAATTACAATACAGTTACCTTCCCTCCGCATATATGCTTCGCACAACATCGATTCCCAAGGTACGTGGGATCTGCTGAATTTTTTTCACGTCAACCCGTCGTAGCGTAACATAATACCATACCACATATACTGGCCCGTAGATAGAAGTAAGCTCGCACGCCGTTCGCGACCAACGAGCATCACACAAAAATAACTGTCGCGATCTCTGTTATACAATCAGGGCATTCTATCACCATCGAAGACCGAATAGTCAAGTTTCTGAAGAGGTTCACTCACGCAAACATACGACGGAGCGAAATGATAGTTCGACCACAATCGTCTTCGCTAAGTGCACAGAAAGCAGGCACGGCACCACAAACGAATACTACTACGAAAAAGATAAACTCGAAAGTTGTCTCCATGCGTGCGTACGAACGTGTACATAACTTTTGAGACATGTGCACGACGCAGTTAGCAGTTAGTTAGTTCGCCGCGTTGTTCACGGAAGGAAGCTTCACGGGAAACATTACAGAAGCGATAAACAGTAGCTTCAAATGTTCGCCGCCACTCGTAATCGCCCCGTCTCGCACGGCGGAACACGCTTTAGAAGATAACTCCACGCGTAATGACAAGCGAAGGCGCAGTCCCCAAGCGTCCACATTGCCCACATTGCAATCCGTCGAGTCCTCACAAAGATGGCGGCAAGCGCGTATCGTCTCTTTTCGGCGTCTGCTAGCCCAAAACCACCCCAAAACCTTCCAGAGAGCTTCCACGACTAAATTGTCCTGGACGCTTCTGGCGACCCTCGGGCTCCCCGCGGGTCGCCAGAACCGTCCAACCCGAGAAAAAACGAACACCAACCGGAAGTGCGCCGCGGGGGGGACGGAGCAGCCCGAGAAAATCGAGCGCGCTCTGGCTGGCTCTGGCAGCCCGCGGGTAGCCAGAAGTGGAAAATCGAAGAGCCCCACTCTGTGATGGACGAGATGTTGAAAGGACTGGAAGGAGTCGTGTGTTACTTGGACGACCTTCTCCTAGCCGGGGAATCTATCGAGGAGTGCCAGACTCGAGTGGATGCTGTGCTCGCAAGGTTTCACCTCCATGGAGTTAGAGTGAAGCAAGAGAAATGTAAGTTTTTTTCAACCTTCTGTAAAGTATTTAGGCCACACTGTTGAAAATTTAGGCGTGCGCCCTTGCACAGAAAAGATTGAGGCTGTGAGAAGCGCTCCAGCTCCCACAAATCAGACGGAGCTCAAGGCTTATCTGGGGATGCTTTCATTTTATGCCAAGTTCATTCCGAACATGTCCACCAAGCTCAAGCCATTGTGCAACCTACTGAAAAAGAATGCAAAGTGGTATTGGTCAGTTGAGGAAGAGCGCTGCTTCCAAGAAAGCAAGCAATGGCTAACCAGCGACAACATTTTGACGTTCTATGATCCTTCTAAAACGCTAGGGTTAGTGGCAGATGCATCTACCTACGGAATAAGAGCGGTGCTTTTTCATGTTGTAAACGACCAAGAAAAGCCGATAGCATATGCTTCGCCCACACTGAGCAAAGCAGAAACTCTTTATTCTCAGCTGGAAAAAGAGGCATTGGCTGTTGTTTTTGGAATAAAGCTTTTCCATAAGTATATCTTCGGCCGTGAATTCACGACCTTTTCAGATCATGTGCCCCTGGAAGGGTTGCTTGGACATGACAAACCAATATCTACCGCAACAGCAGCCCGCATACAAAGATGGATGCTTTTGATCGCAGCATATCGCTACACGTGGCAATACCGGAAGGGTAGCTCGATGGCTAACGCTGACGCGCTGTCACGCATTCCACTGAAAAACATCAATGACGTCAGTGACTACGTCCAGCTCTTTTCGGTGACAGACGAGCGGCCTGTATCGGCTGATAATATCCGCAAGGAAACTAGCCGGGACCGAGTATTGTCGAAGGTATTGCTGTACACGAGGCACGGATGGCTTTCTAAAGTAACAACAGAAGCTCTTCTGCCTTATTTTTCTAGGCGTTATGAGCTGTCTATTGAGAAAGACTGTATGACATGGCGCAACCGGGTACTCGTACCAAATTCTTTGAGATGCTTGGTACTGAAACTCTTGCACGAGGGGCATCCGGGAGAGACGCACATAAAAATGCTTGCGCGAAGTCACGTCTGGTGGCCTAATCAAACTGAGGACATTGAAAAAACTGTAAGGGAGTGCGCAAGCTGCCAGTTAACACAGAATGCCGCTCCGCGCTTGCCTATCACTTCGTGGCAGCGGCCCACGCGACGATGGCAGAGACTTCATCTAGACTTTGCGTACTGCAATCCTCACCGGTTGCTTGTTCTTGTGGACACTTACTCGAGATGGGTAGAGGTGATGTGCATGTCCGTTACAACTGCAGCCAAAACGGTGGAGAAACTACGAACTATTTTCGCGGCTTTTGGCCTACCGGAAAAAGGTCGTCACCGACAACGGCCCGCAGTTCGTGTCATCAGAGTTTGCAGCTTTCCTCTCATCCAACAGAATCCGCCACAAGACGACACCACCTTATCATCCGGCGTCTAAGGAGCTGCAGAACGCCTTGTTCAGACCGTGAAGAGAAACTTGGAAAAACAGTTGAAGGATGAAAAACGAATGGGAATTTCAAAATCCATTCAACATCGCGTCGACCACTTTCTCTTCCACTACCGGAGCACTCCATGTGCTGCAACTGGGAAAACCCCGGCCGAGTTGTTCTTGTCATGGGCTCCAAGGACGCGGCTAACGTTGCTTCACCCTGAGCTCCACAAACGCCTGGAGAACCACGAGCGACGGCAAGCCTAGCCGCCTGCTGCCCGCTGGCGCGAGTTCGGAGAAGGTGACAGGGTGCGGGTGAAAGGAACTAGACCATGTGACCCTGCATGGATGGTTGGAGTCATCAGCAGACGAATCAGCGCAGTGATGTACGTGGTAAACATAGGAAAATCAAGAGCGCTTCGTTCACGCAGATGTTTCCTGTCAGTGAAGAGCCGGTGATTCGCCATCCAGTGCCACTCCCCAGAACTCGGCGGCCACTTTCCAGTGAGAACGCTAGGCCCGTTGACTCAACAACTACAACGGGACCTACCTTGCGAGAGTCTGCATCACCTCCCTCTGTCGAAGACAGAACGCCAGAGCCAGCAACGCCGCGAGCAGCAAGCCCAGATTGCGATGCATCTAAGACAACCCCATATCAACGCCCAGACCACGGCGAACCAGGCGTAGCCGATACGGAACCACCTGGACTGGTCCCTCTCCGGAGAAGCACACGAGAGCGACGGCAGCCCGATCGGTGGGGTTACAATTAAAAGCAAAAGGGGGGGGGGGGAAGAGGGCTGTGTCAACGCACCAACGTCAACGGCCGCAGCAGCGCCACCGCAGGCAAAAGGGAAACCTACTTAAACGCGCGCGTTCTCTGAATAAACAGCATTCCTTCGTTGGCCTCGAGTGTGCGTCTGTGTTACTACATCAGAAAATAGCCCCAACTAAAGTTTTAACTGATTAATCGAACACAGTGTTTACCGTGAATACTTGCGTTCGTAATCTGGGAAGATCACTTTTGGATATATTTCCGTCAGGATGCACTGATTGAATGGCTAAAGGAAGACAGAGAAGGACTCAACCGGACTCACTCGGACTCAAACTCACCAAAATATTACTCACCCGGACTCACTCAGACCAAGACTCACGGCTCGATCTGAATCTGAGTGAGTCTGAGTGAATCTGAGTGAGTCGACTCATGAGTGAATTTGCCGACCTATGCCTGTGAGTACGTTTCGTGCGTCGCTTTTGTTTGAGCAGCGCGTTAAGTGTCGAGCTGTGAACGTTGTTAGTTCGCTCTCGTCCTGTGCGTGTTGTTTTCGTGCGTCATATGTGCGCGAGCAACGCGCTGCGCGTTTCGATCTGCTTGCCATTCTTCGCTTGACATTCCAAATTGTTGCTATCGCATTGATTGCTTCACCTTGCGGCGAAACTGTGACTTTTTTTATCATCATGAAGCGCCACGCGCTCTCTTCGTGCTCTTCTTCATAATCTGCTTCGTTCAAAAAAATATGTACGCTGATTTGTCCAGCGCTCGATTCTGATAACACTGACGGGTGGGAGACCGAGAACAGAGGGAGCAAAACGAAGGGAGAAAGAAAGTAGTAGAAAGACAGAGGGAGAGAAATCCTTGGCGGAGAAATTTCTTGACGAGGCCGGATTAGAACCCGCGTACCCACGATCCAAAGGCGAGCATCGTAACCACTTGGCAATCCAGGCACGCTAGCAGAGTATAACGTAGTAGTAGTAGTGATTAGTTGAGGAAATGACGGTAATTTATGCAGCCCAATGGGGAGCGCGGCGCAGCGTCACGGGAAGGGGAAGTGGTAAACAAAGAGGATAGCAGCAGAATATCGTGATAAGCAGCCAGGATCTCGTCCATTTGTGGGAGAGGCCGATGGTGAAGGGAGACTAGCAAGTCGCGGGCGTTAAACCGAAGGCGGTGATCCCGGTCGCCTCCACAAACTGCAAGAGGCTGTGGAGCAGGGTTGCCGTTGGGTGGATTTGAAAAGCAGCCAGAACTCAAGCTAAAAATAGCCAAAGTAGCCATGTCATTTATTGTTATCGCCAAATTTATAGCCTAATTGAAAAGAAGCGGTATTATGCGTGGATTTTTGATTATTAAAACATGAATAATATCATCTTGAATAAGGTAGGCCATAGAAACTATAACTGCTGGACACCATCACTCGAGTTCTCGCAAGCCTTCAGAAGTCTGTTGCTTGAGAACACTAGCAGCACCACCATGGCTTCACCGCCAACAAGATTTTGGGCGCATGGGACCACGTATACAAGTTGCGTAAAGCAACGAATGCGGTGCTCTGATTTAAGCCACGGGACTAACTCACCGTCTGTGATGATAAGCGCAGAACAGGCGTTACGGCGACGGCAGCAATCTTTTCTCCCCTCCTCTCTCTAACTTTTATTCCCCTTACCCCGTTCCTCAGTGCAGGGTAGCCTACCGGGCTCAGCCATGGTTAACCTCTCTTCCTTTCTTTCATCTCTATTCTCTCTCTATATATATAACACAGCTTTTCGCTCTCTCTTGGTCTTCAAGCCACAAATAGGTGGCAAATAAAGCAATAGATTATAATAAATTCAGTGCGCCATGGCTACAGTTTATGTAGATTAGATACAGGTCTCGTCCGATCCAGAGTAATTTTTGAACATTCCAGCAAACAAGTCAGTGCGAACATTAAACGTTGAAGCTGTTTTTCCTTGAAGCCGCAGATCGAATTTGATTAGCAGAGCTTACATAATACCAGTCCAGCTTCAGATAGTGGTCAAGATGAACAGTCCAGCTTCATTTCGCCGCACAGCTCTCTTTTCGTCACGTTCACACGAGTGCACACGCTGCACATGATAATTAGAAATTCGCGCGTAGCTTCAGTAAGGATGGCGGGCAGCATGACCAGCGTGACGTTTGCCAACGTGCACGTAGCTTGACCACTTCGTATTTTGCAGGTGCCTTGTGCGTTGCGTTGGCGTATTTTGGTGCGCACCAGCCTGCTGGTGGGGGAGGACGCGTGTGCGCATCGGCTGATATGACAGGTAGCTGCGGAAATAGTGCATTTAATCTGCAAAAGATACGGAAAATGGCTACTTATTGCGCCAGAACAGAAGTTAAAGGTAGCCAGAAAATAGCCATGGAGCCAACCTGAAATTTTTATCTCCAGACGGGGTCGTAAAGTAGCCAATTCGGCGCAAAGTAGCCACCAACGGCAACCCTGCTGTGGAGAGCTCTGAGGTTGGGATGCTATGGGAACAGCAGTTCGTTTGCAGTCGTCGCAGGGAGTCCTTGTTGTCTGTAGGCGGTGGTTTGCCTTGAGCGCTCCTGCGCCAGCGCTGGGCAAGCACAGAGAAGGTGCTCAAGGGTCTCCGGGTCGCCGCAGTGTTCGCAGGCCGTTGAGGGGGGAGCGTCCCTTGGCGTACAAGCGCGCCGCTGTCCACAAAGAGCCCGTCCGGAGGCGAAGAAGCGTGGCGTACTCCCGCTTAGTGAGGCTACCCTCTGCAAGAGGCTTGGGGCCTTTGCCATTGGCATAAGATGCCGTGTATAGTGTAGCATAACAAGGGGGTGCGAAAGGAAATTGAGTGTGAGGAGAAAGGACAGAAGGAGCGGGGAGGAAAGTACATTATAGAAATAAAAACAGAAATAGAAAGAAACTATGGCCAGAAAGAGGAAAGGAGAATGAGAGAGAATAAAAAAGCTAGAAAAAAGAGGGAGCGAGCAGTAGAGACAGAGAAGGAGAAAAAAATAAGCAGTAAGAGAAAGAAAGAAGTAAAAGAAAAGACAAAAATAGACAGAAGACAGAGAAATAGAAAGGGACAAATAAGCAGAGGCAAGGAAAGCCGCCCACCTCCTTTGTCCCTTCAGGCTTGACACCACTAGTGCGAAGCTGTAATAAGTTTTTTCAAAGTCAATTACAGTAACATTTGGAGGCACTGTTAATCATAGCAAAGTTCGTTGTTCTCCCAGGAACGTGATGGTGGTTGAAAAAAAAAGTACGTAATTTTTCCGTGCTAGAAAGCGTAATCAACAAAAGGGAGCGTTCAAAGATATGTGAACGTGACTAACGCGACTCACGTACTTAGGTATTCACTGAGTGCGCGATCATGGTTTATATCCTTGGAACATGTGCCACACTTCGCACGTAAGTTCTGGCATGCTACACTGGCAAAAAAATGAAACAGAAAGTCGGGTCTCAGCGTAAATACGTTTTTGCAAAGAAACCGATATGCTTGGCAGCGTGTGATCATCGTCCACGATGGATAGGCAAAAAGGTCTGTGAGTCAGACTTAACGATTGGGCCGGCATTCGACATTGACGAATGCCACTCCTGAATGCTTTCAGTGTTGTTGTCCCGCGTGTTCCATTTTTAATCTGCCCTAATGTCTTTTCTGCCAGGTGCTCAACGGAGATAGTTTTAAGTGCGGAGCACCTTTGGGGGCCTGGGCTGTCGTATGCTGTCGCCAACTGGCCTAACGCTGGCAAAACGACGCATAGCATAGCCGTCTGTAGCATATTGAGCGCGCGCTCGCGCCAAGGCGAAGAGTTATTCCTCTTGTTCTTCGAGTGCTTTGTTGATGATATTAAGTGCGGAACACCTTAACGGGGGTACTGACACAAAATTTCGCGGCCGAGAAAGCCTGCGGGATCGATTCCCGTGAACATGTGTACATCATCTGCAAAATATCAACAGCGAATATAGCTTGGAAGGTATTTTAAATTAATTTTGAAGTTTGCGTGAGCGATCGACTCCCTCGCGCTACTGACACCATCAGAGGTGACCCTCGGTGACCCCCTTAGTTCCCTCACGTGACCACGCTGCGACAAGTTATGATGACGTCATAGCCGCTATTTTTCTTTTGCCGCGTTTGTTCCAGCAGTCTATACTTCTCGGCGGCTGGTCGCGAGTCCGTGGCCGCGGCGCACGCGTTGAAAGTTTTGTGTTTGGCGACACTGATGTCCCGTTTCCTATTCGAAAGGACTTCTTGATGCGGACCGTGCGGAAGAGCTTCACATTTCTCTGTGCTGACGTGATCGAGAGCTGCGCACGCTAGGTGGTGATAGTTGCACTCGGCGGCTTGTCGTTTTTCGAGCTCTCTCAAACCGAAACTGAAACTGGTCGGTAATGAGAAGCCTGTAATTAAATATCTGTCGCCCCCCAGCCACACATTGCAGCAAAAAAAACGCGAGGCCAAAATTTTTGTGTCAGTACCCCTTCAAGGCCCCAGCTGTCGTATGCCGTTGTATGCTGTCCTCACTTCGCGTAACGCAGACAAAACCACGTTTAAAAATAGGAAAACAGAAAGACAGAGAAAGAAAGGGGAAAATAGCAGGAAAATAGAAATAAGTAGAAATAAGGAGAGAAAAAAAGACAAAGAATATTGGAAAAGAAGAAAAGAAAAACAGAAAACCGAAGAGAAACAAAGAAGGCTGCCCAGCTCCGCACTTCCGTCAGGCTTGGCACCACTAGTGCAAAGCTGCGTTAATTATTTTCTACCAAGAGCAGTCTCTTTATTTCCCCTTAATTTTCTAGATGGATGGATGGATGCTATGAGCGTCTCCTATATAATGGTGTCACAAGTGGGCCACGAGGCTTGACAAAAAGAAAAAAAAAACACCTTTCACCCCATTTTTATTTTTTTTTTTGGCCCAATGCCTTCCCTCGTAGCGCCCAATGTTGCCACAGCATTGCAGCAACTATGTCAATGTTGCCGCAGCGGTGTGTCAACATTTGGTGCTATGATAGTTGTCTACTTCGATGAAATCTACCTTACTAAAGAAAAAAAATTGCCTAAAATACTGCCGAATGCGAATTCTGAGGGGAACTTTGCGTTGGGGTAAGGCCAACTGTGTTTGAAGTTTTGCCTTTCCGCAAGCTATCGACTACGCCATTAATCATAATTTTTGTGAAGTAGGACAGCACCCACTACGCTATTAATGCCTCAGCGGGTAAGCTACGTACCCGCTACACATCTGTATTACCTATATTATGGGCACTTTTGCATCTGGCTGAGGACGATGAATAATTATGTCTGAACACTTTGCAGTGCGTGGGAAGCATTATATCACACACTCGTTGCGAAATTAGCACCATGTGATGACTGGCTCTTATTTTACTTTTCTGCTATGCTACATTACATAGGTTAAATCGATTCCTTGCCCGACATGACGCCTGTATAGCGTGTTTTTGCAAACGCGTTTCAAGCACCAGCGTTTCTCTGTGGTCGAATAGACGACTGCCACGCAGTGTTGCCAACCGTAGGGTAGTTACCCTACTTGTAGGATATTTTCGGAATGTTTAGGCCTGCGTAGGGTAGTAGCGTGGTAATACAATTTCCTTAGAAGACATGGGGTAATTTCCACATTTTGCTCGTCGTCGATCAGGTAAAGTGTAGACGATCTGCGCGACATTTTCAAGGGTTACAATCTTAAAGAGATCCAAAAAACGAATTGTTCATGAAATAAAATTTCGACTGTCTTCATTTACATGTCCCCACCATAGGGCTGAGGCGAAAGATGTCACTCGAAATACGTCACACTACACTGTGCTACTATTGTTGTGAAAAGATGAGAGAAATACGTCACACTACCCTGCGCTACCATTGTTTTTTCTCATGCGTGGCTTTTTTTCCTTCTGCGTCGTCTCCCATTCGTTCGTTGCGTGGAGGGGCGTTTACATTTTGCGATGGCAGTTGGTTGCAGTTATTAAGGCGAAAGCCTTCGATGCCTCATCAAACACGAAAAGGGACCATCAGCGACAACGCGAGTGATGCAAAAAATCATCATGTTGTAACGACGTCACCTAGTGATCTCATTGTGTCGTCACAGATCGAGAAAATTTATGACGCCATCATGGCATCGTGCTGACGTTATCATGACATCACAATGTTGTGTGAAATGATGACGTCATCACACGAGATCGCCCCTTGCTCATAACTGGGCGGATCCTGGAGGCACGTAAGGTGCAGAAAGCTTGCAGTGGCCCCGATCCCTGAGGCCGTGCGAAACCACAGTAGGTGCAGAAATCTTTCGAGGGCGGGGGGGGATCTATACAAACGACTGAGAAGAAGAAGAAAAAGAAAATGGCTTGCACCTTCCGGTCATCTTAGGTCATCCCGAAAGAAAGCCCCCGGAACCATTACACCTTTCCACAGAACTCGAAGCACCTCGGGCCTTTTGTACCCCCCAGAACGCCCTATGCATCATTATTGTAGCATTCCTCTTTCACTCTGCTGCCGAGGCTTTTTCCCGTACCTCCATGTATATATCACCCTCATTTAAGCATACTCCGATGGTAAGCGAGTACCGAGGGTAAGCGAGTACAACGCTTACCCTCGGTATTTCCTGGCCTTGTATTGACACCGCCTGATCGTTGGGAACATTGAATACCACCAATCCACATTTTGCAACGCTCAATTCTAGTCCAAGAGCTTCACCTTCCCTTAAGCACATATCTGCCAGCCGCTGTATGTCATCTCGACTGTCCGCAATATTAATAGCAGCGCTGCCTACAGGGTGTCTGCGCTGGACTCTGTCGGTAGGTTCTACAGGCCACCCCGTCGAAAAGAAAAACTTCTCTGCAACCATTTCGCTTGAAGCAGTATCAACGCACGCCAGAAACTACTTGTTTTTGTTTAATCGACAACTGTCCATCGGAACACGGATTCTTATACCCTTTGTTGGATTTCGCGGTGTTCATTCTGAAACAAAATTTCAGGAGGGTTTTGATGAGTACCTAATGTAAATATGTCAGTATTCAGTGCACTGACGTGTGCAGTGCACTGACTTGTGTGAAATGTGGCTCGTAGCAAATATATTCGTGATGGCTCATGACTTCCAATACATAAAAACGAATATGAAGTGTGGGGTAGGAAGATACGCACGTGCGGACCACTCGCCGGCACTGATTGCCAGAAAAGAATTCCGTTGATAAATTCCTCACAACAGCAACTACAACGAAGAATAAAGATAAAGCTTCAATGATTTGCCCTCTCCTTGTTGCCTAAAACAACAATGCAATAGTTCATTCTTGTCGAAAGCAATTATAGTCTGGGCAGATGCAATTTCGCTTTCGCATTCGCGATGTACTCAGAAATGGTAAACGGAAAAGTGTGTCAAGAATGCAGTAAATGACATAGACAGTAGGCGTTTGAAGTTGGCCTCATTACTGTTTTTCTTCAATTGTCACAGCCATGGATGTGTTATGAGTACATGGAAGGTAAAAATTCTGAAAATTCTAATGCACAGACACAGGTTGTGGCGCTATAGCTTCGACTATAGGCGCCTCTCTGTCTTTAAAACACTTTTTAAATAATAACAAGCTGAAAGGCATTTTTATAATTATGTTGAAATTTATTATGAGTCGTTAAAGTGTTTTTATGGAAAAGGAACGCAAATACCACCAAACTTTTTTTTTTTGACGGAGATGCAAGATGCGTGTGAAACTGTATCAAAGCGGTTTAGTTACATTCCTATTACGATGTTTTGACAAAAGTGGCGTAGAATTGACTTGAGTCCCTTGCGCAGACAATTGTAAGGTGAATTCGTTGACGTGTCGTCAATACATTAAAACTGAGAAATGCAGGATATATATATATATATATATATATATATATATATATATATATATATATATATATATATATATATATATATTATTAGTCAGCTGCCCGCTCGTAATAAGATCACGTACTACGTGACGCCTACAGGCAAAAAAGAGTGTTCCACACTCGCCGTAATGGCAACAGGCGGCGCTGACTGACGCTCCCGCGTTTAAATGAACATATATACCCTAAAAAAGTGGACGGAGGGATGACCGCCACCGTAGCTCAGTGGTAGAGCATCGGACGCGTTATTCGAAGGTCGCAGGTTCGGATCCTGCCGGTGGCAAGTTATCTTTTCGTCCACTTTCCTTTCTTCACATTTACATTACAATTACTTCTAATAGCTTCCCCTATACTTTCCTTGGCATCTTTGTCTGTTCGTTCTCATTAATACTGTGTTTAACAAAGCAAACGAGCCCTTAAGTTTACAATTCTTTCCTTCACATATATATATATATATATATATATATATATATATATATATATATATATATATATATATATATGCGCACGAATGCGAACGTTACCGTTTATAATCATATGATGTTCACGCATCGCAGCGGGTTTTCATTTCCCATGACGTCAGCACACTTAATCATGTGGACGTCGTAAGCTAACTGCGTAGTATTTTTCGTTTCTAATACTTCTACGCACCTGCGCATTGAGTGAAGAGCCTCCTTTCGCGTCAAGATGTTCAGTCAAGCGGAGTAAAGCGAAGTTTCGCAGTGAAGGTGCAGAAGGCTACGTGCGTAGTTTTCTTTAATCTTGTGACCTTTGAAAAAATGATGGTATTGTTTCGCATATTTTATGGTATTTTTGGGAATACGAACTCAGAACATCCAATATTTATCTCCTCGACGGATTATTCATTACACTTCGTAATGAGGATCACCAGCGATGTCGTTGAGCGGGTATTACGAATTAGTTATGACACAGAATTGCAATTTGCGGAACAGTTTACAACTTAAAGGTCAAAGAGTCCTGCCCCGTGAGCGCTAGCTCCGTGTGCGTGAGCTTGCGCAGCCTTCCGAGAACTGGCAAATGTGTAACTACTAATGATTGTTCTACTAAATTTGAGGTTGACTGAAAAAAACACAAGGCTGTTTCTTTTTTTTCTTTTTTGCAAAAATATCTGCTTGTTGAAACTCTGCAGGAGCTTTTCTGCAAGTCTGTCGAACCATTACACAAGGAGCACTGGGCCCGCATTCACAACAACATCTCATGCTAGAGATGTACGGCAGATAATATTTTAGCCAATGCGGAAGATGGACCTATTATCAGCTAAGGGGACCGGCCAATGCGGAGTAGTTAGCCCTTAAGAAAGAGAAGCTTTGTGAATACCGCCGCTGCTGCATATGCGGACGAAAAGGTGAGCCTTTCTTTCTTTTTACTATTCTTATAGAATTGCCTAACAACAATATGTAATTCAGGCCAGGTCTATAAACCCGTACATTTCGCGACTCTAGCAATTAACGCACAAAAATATCTAGCAGCAAATTCTATTTCTTTACCGTTGCATACCCCTTTAACCATAAAAAGTGAGACAAAACACACCACACTCGTGCGGAAAACGCAGCACAGTCTCACGTAAGATGGAGGAGCGCCCTGAGAGTTTTTTTGTAATCTCGCCCACCAGACGTAGAACTGCGAACTAGCAGCTACGCCATGACTCTATCAACGCACGCTCCCGCCTAATAGACAAAAGAACGAGCCTGCTTTTTTCTTATTTTTTATTCTATTTTAACATCTTATATCCTTTCCCCTCCTCTCCCTCTCTCTCCCTACTTTCAGTCCCCCCATCCCCTTCCCCACGCAGAGTAGCAAGTCAGCGATTTGCATATGCCGGCTAAATTCTCTGCTTTTCAATAAAAAGTTCTCTCTCTTGATTCATAATAAATTTGCGAATAAGCGATGCACCCAGTACGCGTTCGTAAAGCTGGAACTACACGCACAGTCGTGATCAATATGAGAGAGAAGACTGGAGTGAGCCTAAACGCTGTTGACAGGTGCAAAAGTATTAATAACACTAAATGTTCAAGCGGAAAGCTATCTCTTGCAATTGATTACGTCACACTCATAAGGGGACGTCACCAGCAATCGTTGATTGAACACGAGTTTGGTGTTCCTTCTCATAATACGAACAACAGTACGATTTCAAATGCGCGTGTAGCTGAGGCGCGCCTCTCTAGGACTGGCAGTTTCAACCCACACGTCACACGCGCCGGCGTGCGCTCACTCCAAGCAGGCAGAAAGTGGAAGGTATCGCTGCCTATACTGAGCATCTGCAATATATACTTCACCACTTTCCCTCAGTCGAGCTTGTGCCAGATAAAGCCGTACCACGCTACGTGCAGTGGACATCACTGCTAAGTACATAACGTGTCAGGAACAAGTAGCTGCGTCAGACCTGCCGCTACGTGAGGAGGCGCGGGAACGTGAAGCGCTGCTTGAACATGCGACTCTTCAGAAGACAGCCTTGCTGGGCGAGTTGGTTTCGCATCATCGTAGAAACACGCCAGCAGAGTGTTTCTGATTCACAGTAAATGACTCACATTCAACGCATTCTCATAAAACACATTCACCAAGAACATAAACATTGGTGATCAGCAAACTCGGTTTCGCCGAACACTGTTTCTCTAGCGTAATTCATTGGTTCTCTGTGTACAGGCATGTTTTTAAGGGTGCGAGTGTTTCTATGCCTGATCAATGAACAAACCTACCCAAGCGTTCGCCCGTCCGTCTGGAACGCAAGACGAATAGCTGCAAATAAGTGAATGCATACAACGAGAATAATTCGAAGTGAGAAAGTTTGGCGGTGGTGGATTTCAAACGTACGACAGACAAGCCGTGTCTCACTCCTAGGCGACTAAACGCTGCCGCTTGCGGCAGTTCAATATTTCTGAGCCATGTGAATGGGCCGTACCGACGAAATTACTTTGTGATACTGGCTTAAACGACTCGGCGCAGCAGAGACGTGACAGCGGCATTTCAGGGAAGACCACAACGCGCAACAGGCGCTGCTAATGGGAGCACGCGATACTTGATGTCACCGGAAACAAGGTGCACACTGTCTCATGGTGGTCTCACTTACCATTTCTGTCTCGCAGCTGCACTTTACCCTTTAACGATTCCTATGTCGGTGTTTCTTGCTGTGAGAACAAACACACGGGCATATGACTACGAAAGAGCAGGGGAAGAGTAGCGAACACTCACGCGTCATTTAGACAACTCCCAAGGGACATTCTGCGTAGAACATGTTTTGCATGACAAGCAGCATAACGCTGCGCTTGAAAAAGATGGATGTATTCTGATTTGAAGGCGCGGGTTTAAACGGCCGTGTAACATGTATCTATCCAGAAAAAGGTAATCTGTGTTTGTGAGTGGAAGAAACAGAGAAAAGTCTTTAGTTGGTAGTTACGGCTATGAATTTTCACATTGTCGCGTATGTTGAAGTGGTTGATGATTGCGGCATTATTTTTTTCTTATTCTGCACCAAATGAACTTAGCAACAGCCTTTGTTGCATGCATACTGTTATCTCCAAGTTGAAATTAGGCGCTGCAGCGTAAATTCCAGACCCGCGCCTCCACCCATGTTGCACAGCATGTTGCCATGTTTTTAGATGCGAAGCATCTCTTTGACTAGGCTGTGTAACGCTGTCCCTCCCTCCGTGCGCGTGCGTACGAACGCGCCGCAACGCGCTCCCCCTCGCCGCAGGTGTTGGAGCGGTGCCAAGTAGGTCACGCCGCAGCAGCCCGCACTGCGAGAGGGCGGGACGTCACTCTCTCCCTCGCCTGCCGCGCGCTCGCCTCGAGCGCTGTCTCGAGGAGACTCTGACTGATTGCGGCGAGGCGTGTCGACGCGCGCCTCTTATAGTCGCGGGAGAATTCAACGTTGACGTCAGCGGAGGAGGAGGAGAATGACTCGTCGATTACATGCGTGACGTGCACTCGCTGAAGTGCGTGTCAGGTGGAACGGAAACTACCCACCACGATAAGGGGGAACGTGCATCGATCTGGTCTTTGCCAACTTCGACGTCGAATGTCTGCAGGAACCTCTCAGCGTGCACTTCACTGATCACAAGGTCGTGGTAGTCAAGGCGAAACGCGCGCCAGCTCGGAGTTCAGTCCGGTGGTGGTGGTGGTGCGCGGCGTGACCACCCTTACTGCGCATGCGCAAACCCTCTCCACACACCTCCTCTCCTACGCTCCCCCTCTCTCTCATCTAGGCGATCCCTACCCGCGGCGTCCTCACCCCCACACTGCGCATGCGCGTCCCCTCCCTCTCTCTCTCGTCTCCTACGCTCCCCCTCTCTCTCCTCGCAACGCCAACTCAGGCAGCGTCTGCTAGCGAGTTTCTTGATTGAAAAAAAACCGACTGATCGCGCTGCACAACCGTTCACTGGCCACCCCATATATATATATAGGCACTGGATCCTTATTGACCTGCAAGGTAGTGCCGGTGGGAGATTTCTCCTGTGCCTTGTTGAACAATAAAAATTCGCAGCGTGCGCGTTAACTAAAAGCGGACTGCGGGTCTCTGTTTTCAATCGGAGTCTTCTGTCTCTCATTGCCCATTAAAAGCGATTGGCATGTTCCAGTAGGAAACACCGGTCCATCACTGCGTGTTTTGCGCCTCCCCAGGTTTCTCTCCTGCGCAACGCCGCGATGAGCGCCAGCGTCAACGCTGCCGCCAGTGTAAGCGTTATCGCCCGGTGCTTCGCATCTACACATGGTTCCCTTTAGCGGGAGATGGTGTAATTTTTTTCTAGCATGCCGAACAATTACTAAATTTCTCTTTATACTGCATGTTGTGTATGTATAGTGCTGTATGTACAAGGGGTGTTCAAATGAAAAGGTACGAAACGACACTGTCGGTATAAATGAAGACTGTATTCAAAGTATACACTACATACCTGATCACAACGATCCCGAATGATGAACGAACCGAAGGACTCCTTGTTCCCTATAATTCCTGTGACTGTGACGAGACCCAGTCCTTCGCAGCGTCCTTGAGTTAGTCGTCCGAATTTGAAGCGCTTCCGTTTGAGATGTTTTTTTCAGGGGACCACGCACATGGAAATCACAGGCGATGAATGGTGGCCAGGGTAGCACCTTCCGCTGTCCGAAATCGGATAACGCGTTGCTGCTCCTTAATCGACATACTTTGCGATGTCAACGTCATCCCTGTCCTCACAAGCGCTGCCGTGTCAATTGGACGGAGCTCCCTTTATAAGAGCCTTTGCTCGCTCCTGCGCTTGCGCCCCCCTCCCCCCCCCCCGCCTGCTTCTCTCCACCTCAGAGACTCCAATCGCATCCTTAGATGTTTCGTTACGTTCTCCCCTAAGCGGCATATAATCATCATCATCATCATCAGCCTGTCTACGCCCACTGCAGGGCAAAGGCCTCTCCCATGTTTCGCCAATCAACCCGGTCCTGTGCTTTCTGCTGCCACGTTATACCTGCAAACTTCTTAATCTCATCTGCCCACCTAATTTTCTGTCTCCCCCCTCACGCGTTTGCCATCTCTTGGAATCCAGTCAGTTACCCTTAATGACCAGCGGTTATCCTGCCGACGTGCTACGTGCCCAGCCCATATCCATTTCTTCTTCTTGATTTCAACTATGATATCCTTAACCCCCCGTTTGTTCCCTGACCCACTCTGCTCTCTTCCTGTCTCTTAAGGTTACACCTATCATTTTCCTTTCCATCGCTCGCTGCGTCGTCCTGAGTTTAAGTTGAACCTTCTTTGTAAGTCTCCAGGTTTCTGCTCCGTAGGTAAGTACCGGTAAGATGCAGCTGATATATACCTTCCTCTTGAGGGATAGTGGTAGACTACCATTCATGATTTGATAATGCTTGCCGAATGAGCCCCATACCATCCTTATTCTTCTAGTTATTTCACTCTCATGGTTCGGCTCCGCGGTTACTACCTGTCCTAAGTAGACGTACTCCTTTACAACTTCCAGTGTCTCGTCACCTATCGCAAAGCGCTGTTCTCTGCCAAGATTGTTCCACATTCCTTTAGTTTTATGCATATCGAATTTTTCAGACCTAGCGGCATATGCATCTATGTTAATGGTCACGTTGTCACGTCCTTTGGTACCTTTTCATTTGAATACTCGATGTAGTAACACTGCGAGACCAGTCAGCAGGAAAAATTTGAAACAAATATTTTATCACTAAATGGCATGAAATCTATGTTGTAAATGAGTGTGATGGATTTGTATCTCTGCAGATATGCATGCAAGGATATTTTTAGTATCTTAACTTTGCGATGTTGCTCACTTCATTTCGTTTTGTACAACACCAAGATCTCTAACCGTGGTGTCACAAGCGGGCATCTGTCGCAAGGAAGAATGGAAGATGGTCAGAAGAAAGATGTAACTGCCGTCGGAAAACCCAGGATCGTCAAGTAAGACAGCGAGCGTATGAAAATACTCGCTTCGCAATTTTAATCTGGTATTTGAAGGAAAATGGCTACAGGTTTAAAAGTGGTCCATTGCTTTTGACCGTCCTTAAGATGAGATATTTATAGAGACAAGCACTACGATATTGCTTTCTTGTCAGTTGTCAAAAACAACCATGCTCGCCTTGCTAGTCAGGATCAGCGGAAACCAGCCTTGGGTATGCGTCATAGGAAGAGAGCAGAGTGGGTCAGGGAACAAATGGGGGTGTTAAAGATATCATAGTTGAAATCAAGAAGAAGAAATGGATATGGGCCGGGCACGTAGCACGGTGGCAGGATAACGGCTGGTCATTAAGGGTAACTGACTGGATACCAAGAGAAGGAAAACGCGTGAGGGGGGAGACAGAAAATTAGGTGGGCAGATGACATTAGGAAGTTTGCAGGTATAACGTGGCAGCAGAAAGCACAGGACCGGGATGATTGGCGGAACATGGGAGAGGCCTTTGCCCTGCAGTGGGCGTAGTCAGGCTGATGATGATGATGATGCGTCATAGGTCACGGATGATTTCAAGTGCGAGTAAATAAAGCGGAACGGTTTCATCGTTTTCTGCGGCTAGCTACGAACGCTTTACTGGATCTCGCCATGGTGTCACAATCCATATTTCCATTTCTGTCGTTTTCGTATCAGGGACTTCAGAAATAATTTCGCATCACGCAGCCACCTGGGACCATCTTAAACAAACACGTTGGTCTATTCATTGGCGCGTTGAAGAACATTAACGGTCGTCTAAAAGACCTGCAAAAAGATTCGCAGGCCATAAATTTTCATTGCTTGAGACCTGCGAAACATTTTTTTTAGTTAAGACTGGCTAACGTCAGGGCGTATTCATCGCTATAATTGATACCGTTTCTGACCTCCGACCGTGTAGCTGTGAGTACTTTTCATTACAAAAGAGGTCGAGAGATTACGCTTTCTTCAAGGTGAAATTGATCTGCCACAGCACTCTGTATTTCGTAGCATGTAAATTGGCGCTGGAGACATTTCTTAGGTTTGGCAGTAAGGGGCAGAATCATTGGCTTAGAGAGGCAGGAACAGAAGTGTGTATGACATTAGCGGCAGGCAGGACGCATTGGTTGACCTGCATGATCGCTCGTTGAATGGCGCTATAGACAAGGACAGAGGAAGAATGTACACGTGTCCGGACGCTGGACTTCAAACTAACATTTATTCCTAAGAATGCACATAATGCATGTTGTTCCAATTCCAGTCATCATGTTATCATACACACCAGTTATCTTAAATATAAGAAAGTTTACAAGAAAGTCATTGCGTTGTATGCTTCCCTAATATTCTGGCCGTACCGGCACGCATAATTTTTGTTGTTTTGATTGCTTTCCCTAAATATGGAAATATAGGTGCAAAACATAAAGTCACAGCTGTTTCTCAAGAACGTTGGTGTCATTTCCGCAGTTATATGCGTTCTTATATGTGTTCTTTTGTTAAACAAATTATGAGTAGGGTGGCTTGCTGGGAATTTGTGCGTGATAATGTTGTGAAGGTTTCAGCTGGCAAGCAGGTGAACCTATAGAAAAGGAAACGAACATGATCAACAGCCAGTGGCCTCCTGTGTGTGTGTGTTTTTTTTCTTTTTTTTGCGTGTACGCGCGTATATAGCGCTGCTACTGCAGCTTTTGCGCTCAATAGTGGAGTTTACGTGCCGAAAATGCGATATTAATTCTGAGGCACGCCATGCAGGCGGTCAACTCCGGATTAACTATTACTACATCGGTTTTTTAGCGTCACCCAAAATTTACGTGCACAACTGCTGTTGCGCGGCCACTGTAGACAGCAAGAGAACTGCGCCCCCCTGTGGTTAACAGCGAAACGCTTGATATACCCCTTAAGGCACCATATGCGTTACCCGAACATCTTAAAGAAATGTTGAGCGCAACGCGATATTTGGCGCGCGTTAATGCGATGAACACTACCCTATTGTTGCGATCACTCGCGCATTTGTTCGTTTTTCAACTGCCAGGGTAGATCTCTATGAAGAACCCCACGAAGCTACGGGCGAAGGGATTCTGCAAGGCTCCGCGACTGAGCTTCGTGGAGTGCAGCTGTCCGGATGCAAGCGTACTCGGGAGGCAGAAGAAAGGCGGTGAAGCGGCAGGCATAGACAAGTGCTGGTGGGTGGTCGTGCTCGCCTTCCTCATGACAACCATGGAGTCCGCAACCAGCCGCTGTTCGGGGTTTCTCTACGTGGGAATCAGAGAACAGATGAACGTTGACCGCGGCCAGGCCTCGTGGCCGGTAAACCTCGTCACATCGGTCAACGACTTCGGGGGTAAGCTCGTCGGGATCGGGGGTGTTGTACGAATGTCGACAGCGCGGCGAATTCATAGCTGTAGCGTGGACTTCCTCCGCAGGGGTAACTACTGCTGTTCTAGACCCTACTAAGAGTACTTTAGCTATGGGGAGCCGACGTTCGGCAACATGGCATCTATGAATGCGATAGTCGAGGGTTCCTGCTACCTTTAACGAAAACTTCAAATGAATGTGTGAAGAAGTTAGGAGATAGGAGCAAGAGCAAGGGTACACGACCGTCTTCTTGAAAGCTACAACTGAAACATCTTGATTATGATGAACGCCTGCCACTATTGAGAGCGGTAAAATACAGCTATGCAAAAAATATACGGATATGTAACGTGAAACTCAACTACGCGTATAATGGCAACTGTATGAACTGTAGTGCGAAGATATAGCTAGAGGGATCGAAAACTGGTGTAATTTTAGGAGCACTATTTAAAAATCCATACCTATCAATGCCTATGGTTTAAGCCATTGCAGCAACGTTTGGCTGCAGGAGACCAAACGTTATGTTGAAGGGCATTCTTCAAGTGACGAGAGAGGTTCCTGTAATGCGTGAACGGCTGCTAAAATGAGATCGGGAACATTTCGCAACGTACTAACCAAGGATATATGGCGTACATGGCACTCCTCTAAGCGATATATGTGCGACTACACTCTCAGTGATAACTTTGAACCGTAATGTATATTTGGACAGTTTCGCGCGACATATTCATGTCTTTGTTATAATGATACCACGAGCAAGCTATATAGACGTATGGCTTATGAAGCAACTATCAAATTCCATAGGTTAAGGTTTTCAATACTGAAAACCGGCGTAATAGGGTTGATATAATGCTTTGACGACGTCACTGGTAAATTTTGTACGCGACCGTGATATAAGACCAATAGTAAACAGTTCCATTCCTTTAGTACTCGAAGAAAACAGCATTGTCACATCACGAAAGCGGCGTTCAATCGCGCACATATAATGATTGCTC